>JASCZW010014553.1:0-22615 GCA_034211315.2 Aedes japonicus
TTACTCGAAATCTTTTGTATACGTTCTTTGAATTTTAAAACTATTAAGACACTCTTAGACAAATCTTGTAAATTTAAGTTTACTTGGATGCACATAAAAGGAGCGGGCTGTTGGACAGAAATTTGCAACTGTTCTTATATTTGCAAGACCCTAAAAATTCAAAATGATAACTTACATGACATGACGTAAACATAAGTTGAGGAACACAAAATCATATTTTCCAAATGGTGCTACAAATAATGTAAAACCGGATCCTTCACAATGCCCGTTTTGATCTCAAGGTTCTTGTTCGAATTACCAGCAGAAAAAATCAAGATTCAGAAATCGAATTTAATAAACAAAACGACGATTTTCACGCCAACTCATCCCGTGATTGGCAGTGCCTTCTCAGAATCAAATGAAACTTTGTGGGTGTATAGACTTTGTTTCTTCAAGCAACTTTTATTTATTTATTTATTTATATATTTGTTTCGTAAATCGATCGTAGACCACATATTTACACTTAATTCACTCTTCTTAATGATCGCCTAAAAACATAATACTGTCTTAGGTTACTACGTGACATTGTTAGGTCAATTCATTTACAATGCAGATTATAGAGAGACATCATTCGGTTAATCGGTCCGAATTTCGCATAGTTTGTCCGATTGATATTTAACGCAAATAAGTTCCGCGAGAGTGTAGAAATTTAGACTACATAATAACTTATGGGAGGAACTGCGATGTGATACAGTATCCTTTACAAAATAGATCATGGCAAATTCCTTCGTTCTTTTAGAGTTTGAATGTCAATAAGCATTACATCGTGCTTCGTAAGACGGAAGTGGAAATGTTGTCCAGCTTAATTTATGGAGAGCATACAAAAGAAATTGTTTTTGTACTGATTCTAATCGTTCTTCATGTGTTTTCATAAAAGGAGACCATATGATACTACACTACTCTAGAATAGACATGACATATGCAACGTTCACTGTTTTGATCGTATATGGGTCATGAAAGTTTTGACCAAAGCGTTTAATAAAACCTAGCAAATTGGTTGCTTTATGGATAATTGTGTTCTAATGGTCAATAAAATTAAGCTTAGAATCTACAATAACACCTAAATCTCTGACTCTCTGGCATTTTTCTACAATTTCAGTTCTTAAAGAAACAGTAATTTGTGGTGTATTTCGTTTTCTACTGAGAGTAATTAAGTTACATTTCTTAACGTATATTTCTAGTAAGCTTTTTTTGCACCATATATCAAATAATAATATTTCGTTTATATAAGTTACATTATCTTGGTCATTCTTAATTTCCATAAATAGTTTCATGTCGTCTCGCATAGATGAGATTTCTGACCTGCTTAAGAATGTAAGAAATATCATTGACAAACAAAATAAAAATCAAAGGGCCTAGATGCGAGCCTTGGGGAACTCCAGATAACACATGAACAGGTTGTGACTTTTTCCCATTAAAACTGACTACTTGTTGCCGATTTATTAAATACGATTGTATTCATTTAAAAAATTATCCTCAAATCCTATTTTTCCTAACTTGTAGAGTAACAGAGGAATGTCAATACGGTCAAAGGTCTTGCTAAAATTAGTGTACAGCGCTTTGGCATGGTTACCGTTGTCCATTGCGTTTAATGAATAGTTTACGAATTCTAACAAATTTTTGGAAATTAAGCGTCCTTTGAAAAATTCATGCTGCGAATTTGTTATAACATTTTGTACTTGGCTGAACAGTTTTCTATTGACGATAGCTTCAAAGAGCTTTGGGATGCTAGACATAATAGCAATTCCACGGTAATTGCGAAAATCGGATTTTTTTCCTGACTTAAATATGGGTATTAGGTATGAGTTTTTCCAAATTTTTGGGAACTGACCTGAATCAGGTGACAAATTGAAGAGCCAAAATAAAGGCGACGTTAGTTCAAATGCAAGATTTTTCATAAATGCTGGAGGGATTCCATCAGGTCCCGCACCTTTTGCAGCATCAAGATTTTTCAAACCACTAACTCTAATGTCATTTGAGGACTAACTCTAATGTCATTTGAGGATGCAGGAAAGAATGAAAAATAATCTAGATCGCGATCATCATCTGAAAATGTCGTGTAAATTTCTTGGAAAAACTTTGCAAACATGTCACAAATCTCACTAGGGTCTCCAGCGCTTTTGTCATCGAGATGCATTTTTGAAGGGAAAGTTGTTTGATTTTTATTTTGTTCTGACATACTTGAAAAACTATTTAGGACATGATTTGATTTCACTCTCTGTTCTGAAATTATACTCTTCCAATTTGGAATTGATTGCTGAATTAAGCTGATCACAGATAATCAGATAATTTTGCAGATTGACACAAGAGTTGCATTTTTTGTAAATTTTGTGAGCCTTTTGCTTCTGATTTTTCAAATTAATAATATTCCTGTTGAATCATATTGGATATTTGGAGTTATATCAGCGTCTTTTTCTTTTAAGAGGTACGTTCTCATTAATTATTTCAAATAAAAACCTGTAAAAGACATCAACAGCGCTTTCGATGTGTACTTCATTTCGTATGATTGATTGCCAGTTGATTGAATTTAGCTTAATTTTTATATTCTCGTAATTAGCTTTGTTGTATTCAAAGATTTCCTCATAATCATAGTCATACTATGCAAACTATGGTCTATACTATTCAAAAAAATTTCTAGACCACCATTTGAAAGGGGATTAGGTTTTTTGATCGATTTTTTTTTAAATCAACATAACTCGACATAAAATTGTAAAACCGATTCTTACAAGCCAAAAAAAAAAAAATATATGCAAATTTAATGTCAGTTTTCAAAAAGTTGCTATCTTCGAATTGGACGATTTTTAAAAATAAAAACAATATAATTGTCTAAAAGTTCGCCAAACATAGCGTTCAAAATTTTTTTCATGACCTATTTTTATCGTGTATCCAGCTCGTCTTATAATGTGGCCCTTACAACCTCCCAGAAACCATTTAAATTTAATTACAATGACAATTTCGTTTTTTATGGGTCTCTGAATGTTTGAAAAATTAAGGCTACTATTTGGAAAGGGCTTATATTTAAATTATAATTTTTTTAAACATAAGTGATAATGTTATTAAATCAGGTGGTTGATCCAGTTTATTACCAAAACCTTAGAAACTCCATTTAATGATTAACTTTAACAATTTTTATTTTGTTTTCTACATAAAAAAAACCTTTGTGTTACCTCTGGTACAGTACATTTTATTGCTCGAGTGATTTTAGGTAAAGATTTGAATAAAACTCATTATTTCTAGCAACATAATTTACTATTTAAGCAAGGCTTCATAATAACAGTAATCATAGTCACATAATAAGTTGTGA
The DNA here is from genome assembly GCA_034211315.2 of Aedes japonicus. NCBI lineage: Eukaryota > Metazoa > Arthropoda > Insecta > Diptera > Culicidae > Aedes > Aedes japonicus. The sequence continues at coordinate 3,344 of JASCZW010014553.1, forward strand.
AAGGAGCTTGAGGCCTGTACATAAACCACGTAGACTTAATTTGAAAATCCTAGACCCCCTCTCCTCCCTCGTAGGCTTTTCTTTTGTCAGTCAAGGGGATTTCCCCCCTTGCATATCCTGCAAGGGGTAGTATGACAAAAGGGTTATGTGCCTGATCGGATACTACCGTTCAAATGCCCTCCGCTCGTTTTCAAACTTACATCTTTCAATTTTCAAAGCCTGCCGTTCCCTATACGGATCTATCAATACACTTTCTCTTCATGTCTATTCGTTCTAGCAATAAAATTACTGTCCCACTCCTAGCGCTTCGCATGGAGATGAGAAGTTATCTGCTGCTGCAAACTTCATCAAAGATCGTTACTTCCGCGCTGGGAAGAATACAAAAAATAACAATCAAAGTGTTTTCTCCATACAGTTTTTTTTAATTTTTGTATGAAGTGTTTACTTTAGTCCCTCCAAAAAAGTCTGCGTGGTTTATGAATAGCCCCTTATCATGATAAAACAAAGAGGTTTCAGAATCAAAATTGTGCACGTATCAATAATCCCGGGTGCAGCCACAACAATTTTCGTAACATATCATCCGCTATGATAGAAAAAAAAAACATTCCTGGAGATATGATCAAAAGTTGGATGAAACAATACGCATTTGTGAGTCATGCCAGCTTTGACACACCATTAAAAAGAGGCGTTAAGATGGAAACAAAGCAAATTGTGATCAGGATTTCAAGGACCCATAACAATCAAACATTGCTGGTTCTTATATCTTATTATTATTCTTATAATAAACAAAATTCAATATATTGCTCAAAAATAATGTTCATGACAGATGGAGCATAAGAACAAAAACAACGTTGACAGCTCAATTTCAAGTCCAAGTATGGGTTGGAAGCAGAATGGCAATTTTTTGCAGTGTCTCGTGGGAAAGGTCCATGTGATGCTATTGGCAAAGAGAGCAAGCCTTGCTCAAGATTATGGAAACACAATCAAAACTCCTCGGGAACTACATGACTATGAAGTTGATCAGACAGATAAAAATATTACAAAACTGAATTTTTGCTGCATATCAGCTAAACAGTATGGAAAAATATCAGAAGTTCTTGAGGAGTTATATAGCCACGTAATGACAGTACCTGGTACACAGACATTTCATTACTTTGTACATATATGAGAAAATCAAATTTCAGTTAAAAGGTTTTCTGATACAAAGGATAATCCAAAGAAATTTACTTTGTATGAGAGAGATGTTAATTACTAATACGTGAAAATTTTATATTTTTTTAAATAAAATTTCAGACGACTTTCTTTGATACATACTTCTTTGCAAGTTCTGTCCTCTTTGAGTTATGTTGATTCCGTTTTCAAATGGCAGTCCAGATAAATTTTGTGAAAACATAGTAGGTGAAGTTGCTAGAAATGACAAAGTCTATACACCAGGAAGTTTTATTTGTTTCTAAGAGGGTGCTACCAACCACGAAGACGAGTTGTCGTGAAATTCGCCAAGGTTCAAATTCATGCATTGTAGTGGTGAAAATTATCACAATTTAATCTTTAAGGGTAAATTTGGGTCCTTCATCATCAGATACTTGAGAGCATTGACATTAAATTAGTAAACTCCGTATGTTACGCTGTAGTTGTATTTTTCCAACTTTTATTCACTAGCATTCCATTAACGCGCAAGTAAGTTCAATTTGCCAAACATTTTATAGAGCATGAAATAATCTTTTTACTGTCACGGCAGAGAAAAATTTAACTTGTAGCTTGTCGTAACGCTTGAAACCGACTGCGTTCAAAATAGGTCTGATGTTGTTGTAAGAAACCAACACTGAAAGTTAATTTTAGTTTATATTACAAAATCGAAAGTAATACTCACTAATCCATTCGTTGTTTTCAGCAACGAAACTGATTTGTTCTTTTTATGAAAAAACATTCGTAATTAATTGCACGCGCAACTGTCAAAAGCACGAAGCTTTTGTTGACACAGAAAGAACATTCGTACATTGTACGGAAACAATACAAAGAGCTACGAATATTTGGTCACAAATTAAGAAGAAACGTCACTCTGGTGGTTGCATGAGACTGTCAGATCTTTTTTATCGACTCAAAATGTAATTGACAAAAAAAGCTCAACCTCGTGGAGTTGTCCAGCGTTTTTTTTTTTTATTGTTTCTGACATTGGGCTCGAACCTGAATATTTGGAGAGTGCTGATACAAAATCCGTGGTTGATCTCACTAGGCCACGCTGTCTTGTGAGAACAAGCTTGATTAATCGAGCATAAAGTTATAGCTCATCGACAGCGCTTTGATTTTTATTTTGGAATGGATAAATTATTTCCGCCATATCAGCAGCAACACCATCGAAGTACATGAGTCATCGCCTTATTTTGAAAAAAGTTGTCAATGATCAGCATTCCACCAGATGAAATGTTCGTCTCGACTAGAAAACAAACATACTTAGTTAAACCGTACGAGACATCTATGATTGCTGCAACGGATCTGAAGAACTGATGTTACGAGGTGACTACTTCGGTGGCATAGCTACGATGTAGAAACGATGAAATTACCAAGATCAGTGTCGTCGAGTTGATAACATTGTATGTATGTGCTTTTTATTATCAATGTTGTTTGGGATACTTTATCATCAGTACACCAGTTTTAGATAACAATCACTATCAACAGATCATCATAGACGTAGCTGGATAGCTCAGTGGTTATCCGATATATGCTTACTAAGTAGATGGTCGGGAGTTCAATCCCAGGCCCTTTCCCTTCCTTGTCATTTGTCACTTGCATCTTCATATCATCACTATGATCTAGAGAGATTTAAAAGCAAAACACACGGTCTCCTAACTCAACGACTTGTCAAACTAATCATCCCCCCTGCCTGCATACAGTACCGTGAGGACGTGACAGCCGGTACTGATCTAATATATAAATAGAATTAGTGTTGTACATTGAAGATGTTAAGCTAACTCCCAAGCTCTATCTATGTGGTTCTCTCTGTTCAATTACACTACTTCTGATCGGTAACGGAGTATCGTTAGTTAGAGACCGTGTTTACACACCTCTGCGTCTCCACAATTGTGTTAGTGAGGTAGGTTATTTTTAGATCATGGATTCACTGAGGTAAGTCATGCGGGATCAATGAAAGCGCAGCGCAGTAGACTTGCTTTTTATTTTAGATCTAGTGATGTTAGAAGGAGAGGCAAGTGACAAATGACAAGGAAGGGGACGGGCCTGGGATTGAACTCCCGACCATCTACTCAGTAAGTAGAACGGATAACCACTGAGCTATCCAGCTACGTCTATGATGACGTGATTGTGTTGTATCTAAAAACTGGTGTACTGATGATAAAGTATCCCAAACAACATTGATAATAAAAAAAAACATACATACAATGTTATCAACCTGACGACACTGATCTTGGTCGACCTGCAAGACCGTACTCTACAGTAGCGTGCTTGCCACCGCGTGGGTAGTCACCCGTACTACCATTTCTTCAGGTCCGTTGGGGGAGCACTTAACGTCAACGTACGGTTTTCTAATTTAAGTATGTTTGTTTTCTAGTCAAGACGAACATTTCAAGAGGTGGAATTCTTGACTTGGCAACTTTTTCAAAATAAGGATGGCCTAATGAGTACGGTATAAAGAGGAACAGCGATTGGCTGGTCATCACGAAGTTCATTTCCGTGCATTTTACAAAAAGGTGTAATGATAGCATTTCACCAATTAAAAAGCAATATGAATGTTTCATACAATATACGAGACATTTGTACTATGTACAAAGTCCATGTTTACGAAACGCGTGAGAGCTGCTTTACGAAAATAAATTTTCAGTGTGCTTGCGTTTTTGAAATGAGCTTTTGTAGTTGAGATTGAGTTGGCACCTCCTGACATCCGAATATATTTAAGCTTTCTGCAAGCAAAGATACTAATAAAATGCCGCAGGAAGGTCTTATTCATAATGCCACTATCAGTTAGTAGGAGTTGGGTGGTAAAATTCACAAATACAGACACTCCTTCTTCTCAAATTTCAAGTGCTCGATCCAAAAACGAGAACCTAGATGAACGATAATTTACCTTCAGAATTCCTCGGCATTACTATAATATGAAAAATTTAATGGTCTTTTAATTGAAAAAGTAATTATTGCGTGGTTGTTTAGTAGCATGTCAATTGTTTTTAGCTCTCGTGATATTTATTGTAACAAACCTTGTTCCTTATACATTCAGCGAATTCTTTTACATCTTGTTTTAATAATTCCTTAGGCCTTCGATACAAACGGCAGTAAAAGTTAGTGTTGAAACCGCTCGACATACACAAAATGGTATGTATACCCAAGTTGTCACCTTGTTAAAGACATAGCACAAATCTATCTACAATCGTGTCTTAATCTAAGGCGTTATGTTCCAATTTAGAGAATTTTTCAATTTATGCATCTAGCAAATTGTTTATTCCATTATCTTTTATTTTTGTCTTCTTTATCATTCCTGTTCAAAAGATGTTATTCAACTTTGCCAGAAATTCTTATAGGACAGTCAGGAATTTGTAAACTATACCATATACCAAGTGTCAATTGGTATATGAACTTGCTTATCATTTATTTAAAATTTATCTGTATATAACCATATTGGAATTAGCGTTGTTTGTTTAGTTTGTTTTCATATCTTGCCATAAACAATGTTGACAATTTTATCAGCTGTCTCAATTTCTGCAATATTCTGAATATTTTTTTTTAGCATGATGTCTGATTTTCAAAATGATACTTTTTGAAATTTCAATGACATTAAAGCAAGATATTTTTTTACAGATATTAAAGACAAAGCAAAACTCAAACAGGAGCTAAAAAACTATCAAATCAAATTAGATAAATTTCGAATTGCGTACCATCCGACCAAAACTTTGACCTCTAAACCTTGGATTCTAATATTTAAAATTGGGAGCGTCTCACAGTGGAGTATTTAGCACATCAAGCTTTATTATTTTGATGAATTTCTGCATTCCAAATGAATCATACATCAAAAATAAAGAATAATACATGATTTTGACTGACATTTTTCCTGAAATAATCCTCCCTCAGGATATTTTTTCCGCTTCTTATGATTTAATTCGAGATTAATGACAGTTTATTGGAGTCGGGGAGAGAGCGAGAGAGATTGTGAATGGAGCTCGTAAATGAATTCCTTCTTTTGGAAATATTGGCAAATTGATTAGGAGTATTCATTTGAGGTTATTGAGGCTTACATTTCCAAATTGATAATCAAATCAGAGCACTCAAAACAATCTGAAGAATCACTAGAGGCATCATCATCGTTTAAACATCTAGCACCAAGTGGTGGATCTCGAATTGCTTCCGGAGAAAAAGACTGAATCTTTCTCTAAGTGTTTGGACTTGATATTTACCTGTATTTAGTAATTCAGTAAAAACAAACACCAAAAAATGAAAAAAGTGCCACTTAATTATTAAGGCCAGTGTCAACAAATAATGTGTGATCAGCATTGAAAATTTAGGAATGAGCAATAATAGATGAGAAAAGATCTTCGGACAGTCTGATTGTGACCGGTATATCTATGAAATTAAGCAACAGCTATTAGTATATGTGCATCTCGATAATCAAGAAACAAAAAAAAAAAAAAAAACAAAACAAAGTATATGTGCAAATAAATATGACTTAATTTTCGCCAAATGATGTTATTTGAGCACCAAACTACTCGAATATGTCTTGGATTTTTATTTGATTTTCCCATAAAAATAGTAAAATGAGTAATAAATAACGGAATAACCAACATAAAAATAAACTCATATATCCTAGGTAGTAGATACAGTTATCCATCTCTAAATTCAAAAAAAAAAATTGTTATCGTTCCCACGAAACAATCAAAAACACCATTTGAAAAAACAATGGGTTGTGATGTTTTAGGACTAATTAAAAATCTCCATATGGAAGGGGTAAAACGAGCAATGATAATTAATAATGTACAATAGACAATGTTATTTTTGCAAATGGACTAATGATTGTGTACATTCCAAATAGGTGTTGTTGTGCTTCTACAATTGATATTTTTATCAAATGACTAGCTGAACCCGGTGCGATCCTTGCAATGCATGCGACTAAATGAATGAAAAATTAATAGAACTGGCGCGCTTATGGTTTTTGTTCTGAATGAATCTGGTTAAAATATTTTTTTTTGCTTGTGTGTGTATGTTATTTTGCTTTCTGCGTAGAAGCATTTCAAAGACAAACGAGGCCGTATTCTGTCACTTTGTACGTAATTTTCTCTTGCATAATCTAAGATTAACTTCTTGTGCATAATGTAGCACTGAGAGTAACTCAACCAATTCTTGACTAAAAAGGGGTTCAAACTTCTATCAGAATATGCTTCTTACCCGAGAAATATACATTTTGTGTTTTAGCTGCATGGAAAATTTTCATGTTTGGTTCAAATGTCTGTTTCATTGGTTTGAGAACCCTCCTTCTCCCTCTCCAGAGGGAAGGCGTCTCGAACCACCTAAGAAAAAAAAAATCTTGCCCAAAAACCCTCACATGCCAAAGTTAGTTCCATTTGAAAAACTCCAATTCCAAGAACTCGAGCTTTGCAGAAATTTGTGTTTCATTTGTATGGAAGTCCGCCCCTTCCAGGCGGGGAAGGTGCGAACCATCATAAGGACCTTCTCCGGCCTCAACAACCCCTACAGATAAGTTTTCATAACAGTAGGTATGATTCACATGTTTGGTTGGCATTTGTGTCTAATTTGCTTAAGAGTCTACCCCTTACAGAGAGGGGAGGAGTCTCAAACTTCCATAGAAACATTACTTGGTTCCGAAAACCCCCACATCCCAAATTTGGTTCCATTTGCTTGATTAGTTCTCGAGTTATGCAGAAATATGTGTTTCATTTGTATGGGAGGCCCCCTCTTCAGAGAAGAGAGGGGTCTCTTACTACCTTAAGAACCTTTCCTGGCCCCAAAAACCCCTGCATACAAAATTTCACGCTGATTGGTGCAGTAGTTTTCGAGCCTATTAGCTTCAGACAGACAGACAGACAGACAGACAGAAATTCATTTTTATATATATAGATAGATAACCTTATTGGAATTAGCGTTTCTGTCATGTATTTTTGATTAGTTTGTTTGCATATCTTACCATAAGCAAAGTTAACAATTTTATCAGCTGTCTCCATTCCTACAATATTTTGAATATTTTTTTCCAGCATGATGTTTGATTTTAAAAACGATACTATTTGAAATTTCAATGACGTTAGAGGAAGATATTTTTATACAGATATTAAAAGACAAAGTAAAACTTGAACAGGAGGTAAACAAACTTTATAAAATAATATAAAACTCAGATTGCACACTATCCGACCAAAACTTAGACCTCTAGGATGTGAAAAAAATAAATTTAATCACACAGAAAACTGATTTTATACCTTATGGCACCATGTGGGGTCAATTTATTAACGTTTCTTGTTTTAGAGCAGGATATATACAAAGAATATATAGAGTAGGATATATACAGAACACAACACCCATCCCAGTTTTTCTATTTTACTCATTTCAGAGAGCGATCAATGGTGCAAACCTAGACTCGTAAGCCAGGACACAAGGTGGAAATACCTTTGTATTTCTCAAAGAAGTCACTACAAATAGAATGACATTAACCTCCTTAGCTACGTCACTTTCAATGATTCACCTAAACCTACAAAAACGAGACGACAAAACGGTTCTCGTTTCCTCTTTCTTACGATCCGAACATATTTGTTGATTAACTTATTCATCAGATGGATAATTTAATTGACGCTTATTTTTTAATCTTCTTCAACCTTCAACGCTACACAGTGGGCCTAAACGTTTAAATATTTGTGAAATATTGCAAATACGGTTCTGGTTCAGTATTTTTCATGATGTTTTAAATTATTGGCTGTGTATGCGTTAGAATATAATAGAATAAAATCGTAATCAAACTTATTTTAATCTCTTGATTGTAATGATCTTTGGCTTTGCAATGAGATTGTGTTTGCATTGATTCGTTGGCGATATTCTGATGTTTGATTAATATGATTATTAATAAAATTATTGAGGTTAACTTAAAATATCATTAAAGAAAATAAAAACACTTTAACGCGCGTTTTAGTTTGACGATTGTAATTGGAAAAGTATGAAAAATTAAATTAACACTTCACTTGATCACTTTTAAAAAAGTGATTCGTCTTGTACCACTTCAGAACATCCTTGGAGTAGTGACAAGATGCTAGGTACGGCCAAAACATTCTAGAAACGTTTTGTGTTTTGAAAAACGGAAGCAGCCGTTTTTTCAGGTATTCACTCATGTATAATTGACCATTTACAGTTGAAGTTGCCACGAAAGGCGTACTCCGTTTACCACACGAACAAATCCCCTGCCAGATCATGAATTTCTTGGGAAACTTCGATACTTGCTGTTTCCTGAGAGACTCTGGAACATCAAACTTGTCTTTCGCAGTCACATACTGGTTGCCGGGAATTTGTTTAAAGTCCGCTTTTACGTGTGTTTCGACGTCCATGATGCAGCAGTGTGGTTTCGGCAACATTTGTGTGTACAGCTTCCCGAGCAAAGGATTATACCAAATTGATAACAAGTTCTATTACCAGGTTATCATTTTTTGATAACTGAATATGTTATCATTGAGGCTGAATAAACAGCCAAAATAACAAAATGAATAACAAAAAAATACTCGTTGAGTATCATAACAATAACTTATTTTGTTATCACTGCGAACAACTTGATAACAAATCCTGAATTGTAAGCAAATTTATTGAAAAAGTTTCAAATTATGTTATCAATTTGAAATCAAATTCTCATGCTAATAACTGAAAAAAATATTTTGGTTAAAAGCAAAATTTCTTGTTCAAGTATGCTGGAAATATTTTTAGTTTTACAATTCAACTTATAACGTTCATAAAAAATAGTGGGTTCAAAATGATAACATATGATAACAAAATTTGCCAATGCTGATAACAAAATTTGTTATGCGATAACAGCGGAAATAAAAACGATAACTGTGATAACAGAACTTGTTACTTATATGATATCAGCTTGCTATTTTGCTTTGCTAGGGTACGGGCACTTGTTTTAGCTGTCCTATTCTGTTTTTTATTGCGGTTTGTAGCTTTCTGAACTTTGAATGAACGGAGCCCGGCTCGTTTCTTGGCTTCAAGTCAAGTGCAGCTTTTTCGCGACAACCAAAGGCAGCAACCACCCACTTGTGATCCTTCACAAAGTACGGAACACTTTTTCTACCACTCACCTTCTTCCGCTCGACAGTTAAATGTTTCCCGAAACGTTTTATGACACGAGACACCGTAGACTGGTGAATTTTCAACATCTTTCCGATGGCTCGGTGCGAAAGAAGTGGGTTGTCGAGGTGCGTGTGCAAAATGTTCTCACTATGAAACTCACGCAGTTTAAACAATAGACGCTGAGGTCATTTCAACCAAAATTTCGTTGAAATCAACCCAAACGGCAAAATGGTACAGCTTATGGAAAGTGATGCAATTTTACTGTGGACACCCATTCATTATTTCGCTTCTTATGATTTAATTCGACATTAATGATAATTTATTGGAATCGAAGAGAGAGAGAGTCAATGGAGCCCGTAATCAGTTTCTTCTTTTGAAAAAAATGGCAAATTGATTAGGAGTATTCATTTGAGATCAGAGCACTCAGAAGAATCTGAAGAATCACTAGAGGCATCATCATCGTTTAAACATCTTCCATCACTTGGTGGATCTTGAATTGTTTCAGGAGAAAAAGACTTACTCTTTCTCCAAGTGTTTGGTCTTGAGCTGGTAATGAAAGGATCTGATTTCAATGACTTAAATATTTACCTGCACTTAGTAATTTAGAAAAAGCACAAAAAAATGAAAAAAAGTGGCACTAAATAATTAAGGCCTGTGCCAACAAATAATGTGTGATCAGTTGGAAAAAAAATAGGAATGAGCAATAATTGCTGAGACAAGATCTTTGGATTATTTAATTGTTTTGTCAAATAATGCAACGGCTATTAGTATATGTGCAAATAAATATGTCTTGATTTCTGCCAAGACGCGGCTGGGTAGCTCAGTGGTTACCCGTTCTGCTTACTGAACAGGTGGTCGGGAGTTCAATCCCAGGCCCGTCCCCTCTCTTGCCATTTGTCACTTGCCTCTTTCTATCACCACTAGATTTAAAATAAAAAACAGTCTACTGCGCTCTCTTTCATTGATCGCTTCACTTACCACAGTGCATCCATGATCTAAAAATAAACCTGCCTCACTAGCACAACTATCCTTCCCTTGGCAATTGTAGAGATGCAGTGGTGCTCACGGTCTCTAATAACAACGATTGTCAAACTAATCATCCTTCTTCCCCCCTCCCCAAAAGACCGTGAGGACGTGGCCGGCGCCGGTACTGATCTATAAACAGAATTAGTGAACTTGTACATTGAAGATGTAAAAGCCCACTCCCAAGCTCCATCTATGTGGTTCTCTGTGCAATTACACTAGTTCTGATCAGTAAAGGAGTAGCAACTACGATATTGCACGGTCTTTTTTTTTTTTTTTTTTTAAATTAAATAAATAAATATGTCTTGATTTCTCCCAAAAGATGTAGTTTGAGCACTAAACTACTCGCATTTGTCTTAGCTTTTTATCTGATTCTCCCATAACAATAGTAAAATGAGAAATTAATAACTGAATAATCACAATAAAAAAACTCAAATGTCCTAGGTAGTGGATACAATGATCCATCTTTATTCAAATATAATTTAATATCATGAAAAGTTTCCCATGAAATTATCAAAAACACCGTTTGAAAACTGAATGGGTTCCAGAGAGCAGAAAATAAATGCATGCATAAAATTGGGAATGAGACATACAAAGTTGTGATGTGTTTTAGTAAAATGAGCAATGAATATTCAATAATGTGCAATAGACAATGATATTTTTGCAAATGGACTAATGAATGTGTACATTCCTGTTGTTGTTGAACTTCTACTACTGATATTTTTATCAAATGTGTGTCGAGTTTACCAGTAACCATAAGACTGTCGCTTGTTTGGAAAAAATATTGTTGGTAAACGATCATATAATGTGGTCACTACTTGTAAATACGGTGGAAAAATGTATCCATGCCAAGGGAAAGTACAAAAGTCAATCTGTGATAATTTTGAAATGGTCAATATTTAGGCGCACAAATCAAAACAGCAATCGGAAATAAAAAAATATAACCCAATATAAAGCAGCAATAAGAAAAAGACTACTAATTTGAATGGCTTCATTTTTCAAGATAGGTAACAACGCTAGTAAATTCTCACCAATTTTTCACCAAATTGAAACATCAAGAAATTTTCTAATTAATCATAGCAAAGGAGCATTTCTAAATTCAAAATGCGCAATGAACTTATGGAAAAATAACAAATAACTGGCAAATGATTAGATCAAATCGTCCAGTTTACAAATATTGCTTTTTTTTTTACCATGGGTAGGCGTTTACCTAATATGCACATAAAATGTCCATTGAAGAAACTACAGGAAAGAATAATGTCATTTTTTATTTATACTCAATCATTTTTCAAAAATATTTTGTTCGATTAAATTTTTCAAAAGTGGATTATCCTTTTGGTATCCTAAAGTCGAAAAAAATGAGAAAGAATTGTAAATCAGATAAAGGGCTTATTTTTGCTTACTTACTCAATAAATCTAAATCTAGATTTGATTGTCCGTATCCCGACAGCCAAGCGAACTCAATCCGATCATTGGTGAAATCAGGATAAACATTACTGTTACTACCTTAAATTTCAAGTTCTGAGCTCCAGGATGGTTTGGATTACCTAGAGGATCTCAAAGTTATAAAAAAGTGACTGTTGACCTTCCAGAAGATTCATTGAATAGGTTTGAATACATATGGTCACCATACACAGCTCGAAAATCTACTGTTACATTGGTAGATATTATGTTTTGAACTAAGTACCTATAATATCCCAAGATTTTCCCAATTTGTGTGTCGTCCTTCACTCTATTTAATCAATATTGTTAAATACATACTGGCTCTTTGAACACTCCAAACACCTACTGTTACAACTGTATGTAGATCTTATGTTCTGAACTCAAGGACAGTTTCGATGACCTAGAGCATCATAAATTTATCAAATAATTACTGTTGACCTTCCAGATGGTTCATTCAATATGTTTGAATACATATCGTTACCTTATATAGCTCTAAAAGCTACTATTACAACTGTAGATCTGAAGTTTTCAACTCAAATACATCTTAGATGACCTAGAACCTCCCAAAAAGATACAAAAATATTTGACGTTTATTAACGAGAATTTAATAATACGTATGTATACGTAAAATATTTTAAAACAACGCTCTAAACTATTAATAAGGCATTTATTTTTTCTTCCTGAACTTCTTGAAAGTAGATCGTTGATTAAGCCTTAAACTCACATGTTTTTGTTATATGTTTCAGCTGAAAAAGATGATGGAAACAAATTTGCCAAAGACAGTGCACACTTATATTCAGTCTGTGTGATTTTATACAGCCATTATCCTTTTAGGGTAATATATATGACCCCTTAGGTTCCCTTAGTGAAAATCTTTCGAGAAATGACTGAGATATTAATGCTCAAAACCTGATCACTTTCGTAACGGTCTTCATGCGATTTTTTTTTAAATTGTACCACAGTATGATTAACAAAGACGTAGACGACAACAGTCTAGTTTGCATAGCTTGTTTATAAAATATTGTCAATTCCTCAACCCACCACCCGTTGGATCCAGTAAAAGCTATGTTGTGTATGTTGTGAAGATCGCCAAGTTACTTCCGATTCAGATGAACTATGATCTTTTTATTGACGAATGGAACTTGTTAAAATGCTAAGTGCTGACCTTTTTTTTATAAAGACCGTGCGTAGAGTAGCTGCTACTCCGTTACTGATCAGAACTAGTATAATTGCACAGAGAACCAAATAGATGGAGCTTAGGAGTAGCTTAACATCTTCAATGTACAAGTTCACTAGTTCATTCTATTTATAGATCAGTACCGGCGCCGGCCACGTCCTCACGGTCTTCGGGGAGGGGGGAAGGATGATTAGTTTGACAATCGCTAGTTAGAGACCGTGTTTACCTCTGCGTCTCTACAATTATCAAGGGAAGGATAGTTTTGTGTTAGTGAGGCAGGTTGTTTTTAGATCATGGATTCACTGTGGTAAATGATGCGATTAATGAAAGCGCAGTAGACTGTTTTTTTTTATTTTAAATCTAGTGGTGATAGAAAAAAGTAAGCGACAAATCACAAGGAAGGGGACGGGCCGGGGATTGAACTCCCGATGATCTGCTCAGTAAGCAGAACGGATAACCACTGAGCTATCCAGCCACGTCTATTGTTAAAATGCTAGGTGCTGACCTTGAGTACAAAGTACTGAGCTCAGGAGTATTGAAACCAGTTGTTTACTAAGAAAACGGCTGTAGGTGAGTCTAAATACCCTCAGGTGATTAAGGTTGTGAAAACAGCTTCACATGGCAACGAACCAAAAGAGAAATTGAGAAGCAAGATCTGTCGGAAGTAATTCTAGCTCAGGCCATGCTTAAAGGCGTTTCAACCGTGCGTATAGATCCGTCGTTGCAAAAATAACCTGCTGATCAATTGCAGGAGGTCGTGAAGAAAAGTTGCTTGATTATAGGCTTATTTACCCAAAAATACCTTAATTTGAAAATCGCTCTTGAGTCACTATTTGGTCACTATTTGGTCACTGTTTTTATTATTTTAGTTACTAAAGTCACTTTTATTTATCCATAAATCCAGCCCTGCCCCGCCAACTAAATCCAAATAAATGTTGAATTTTTTTCATGTGCTCTTTGAAATTTCCTTTACCACGCCCCGACTGAACATGGCATTGCTTTAAACGCTGTAAATGTGAGTAAATGACAAAATGCGATGAACACCCAACGAACGAAATTCTAGAACGGATAATTCGAGCTGAACTGCAACACGACAGACTGACCATGTGTACTAGGCTGATGCAAATTTCGAAATGTTTGCTCCTCTACGCTTAATCGACGCCAATTTGGGTCTTGATAGTCCCTAAAAAATTTGAACACATTTGGTTTTAATTTGGCTTTGCACACGCTATTCAAAGTTTGTATGGGAATTAGTATGAAGAAACTCAAACATACATTTCCAGATCCCTAACATATTGATATTATGTCCTTGAACCAAATCCAATATAGATTCATATAGTGTAAGTTGCCAAATATCAAAATGCCGAAGATACCAGACATGTAAGTTTTAAACAAAAATAGAATAAAAATAGTAATGTGTACAGATCTGTAGTATCGAGGGTAGGTTGAGTTCATTATAGTTCCTAGTTGTGCATAGCGAATTAGTTGCTGGCGGTATATAATGAATATTTCATAATATGACTCAGTATTGAACATAACCAATAACAAGATAACTTGTTTGAAGTTTTCTTTTTTGCAATCACTGCACTGTGGGACGAAACGCCAAAAACATGAACTTTTACAATAACTCGTAAAAACGTGTTCTTAACATCTTGGTGTCTTCAGATGAGTATTTTTAAAAATATAACGCATTTAAAGGTGACAAACGTTACGCAGCTTCACCACGTATGCCGCTGCAAACTTGATTTTTTTAAATGATGAGATAGAGAGTCAGTGTCTTGGGCAAAGTTGTAGATAGTTTTAATACAAACAACACTGCTGAAGACACTTATCTTATCTGGACTGTGCCGAAGTACGCGTTTTTAAAATGGCGGGCCTTTGAAACTAGTTTTTTGTGATTATTTAATGAATGTGCAGTTTTAGGTCAAAATAATGTTCTACAAAATTGTACAAATAATCAAATATAAATTTCTCTTTACTCATCTTACGTCTAAAACAGTGCATGGAGAAGTTATAGTAGTTTTATTGTGAAAACTATACGTTTTCTCATAACTTTTAGCTCGCGGGGATGCAGTGGATGCACTGAAACCTCATAGGGTTCAAAATATGGATATTTTAGCATATTATGTTGGTTTCATGCGTATCCATGATTATCCCAAGAGCGTCCTATGGTCTATGAAGTAGCGGAATATACCATTAAAACTATCATAAATGCTCATATTCCCAATTGAGAACCCTATTATCGCTGTAAAAACTTGTATGTTTGTATATTTTATAATTTCATGCATAATTGTTGCTATTGAGTTGTGCACATACTAGACCCACGCGCTCTTATGACAATACTCTTAAAAATTCAATATATTTTCACAACTACTTATATATTTTAAGGAAATGCTGTTCTTACACATCTGCTGCCCCACCCATACACTCGTTCATCCTCTGGTAATGGATCTAAAATCGACATACAACTATGCATTATTTTGACCTAAAAACGGCACATTTATTAAATAATCACAAAAGACTAGTTTCCAAGGCGCCGCCATTTTAAAAACGTTCGTCTTCGGCACAGCGACCAGATAGAAGGTTGATGTCTATGAGCAATGTTGTTTGTATTAAAATTATCTGCAACTTTGCCGAAGACACTGACTTCTATCTCATCATTTAAAAAAATTAAGTCGGTAGCGGCGCCTGTGGTGAAGCTGCGAACTAAGATTTGTCACCTTTAAATGCGTTATATTTTTAAAAAAATTTCATATGAAGACACCAAAATGTTAAGAACACGTTTTTACGAGTTATTGTAAAAAGTTCATGTTTTTGGCGTTTCGTCCCACAGTGCACTGCCCGCCGATTGCTGGCATGTAATGATTTCCCTATCAGAGTCATCATTGTCTTATAACTAGGTGTTTAATGCGGACTCTGTTCTCTCGAAATTTCAATCAGTGCCGGAATCTGTTTCTTACGTTCTAGTATTCTGCGCGTTAAAGATGGTGGCCCTCTCATCGTAGAAAATACAGCCGGGGCCGTATCATTATTAAAACCAAACGGCCAAGGCTACCAAGTGCTTTCTAAAAAGTGTACAACAGAATTTTATTACATATTTACTTCCTAATGCTGAATCCTAAACGTTTCATTAGCACTATTTCGACCTAGACGTCTTTCGGCAATAATAGACTTTGAACTCCTAAAAAGACCACAACCCTCTACAACGCATTAAGGATAATGATCTCCAGGTGTTCAACAGGATTCGCTCTTATGGTGCATTCTCGTTCCATTATCTTGGAAGGCAAACAGTTCCTGGAGCAAGGTTTGGAAAAGAAAACGTATAGCACAACATCCACCGGGTGCTAAAGCATTTTAACCCAGTACAGTCATTTCCTCTAAAGCGATAAGCATTATGAACAGCTTCGTCAATGCCATTTCCGAGCGCTTTGAAAGCGTAGCTTCCTGACTGACTTAAATCAATTGGCGTATGGCCCTGACGTCTCTGGAAATTCATACCGCCGTTCGATCCTGCTGCCGGGAGAGCTAGCCAAACACACGGCTTCTGAGCAAACCGAAGCCTAATAATAACCCATTCGCACTACAAGGTATATTACGTGATATAGAGTTTCTTGATATCATATGTCATACATATTATTTCCAGTCAAAAACATGATGTATGAATGTAGATTTCAAGACAGGCTATATCAAATCATTAAGGTTTTAGTGCGAACGTTTAGTGTATAGAAATTATAATTGGAACGAAACCAATTTCGGCAGCTCTTTAAGCAATCATGCGATCTAGATTGCACATTGCTGCGTTGTCCTAGGTCACCTTTGCGCACAACCCCTTTGGGCTGTACCTTGTAGTTTCATGCTATTGGTTTGGTTAAGACCCAAGTGGAAATACAAAAATATAAACTGTAATGTTTCATTATCCCCAACGACTGGGAGCAGGATGCATTCATTTGTACAGTCTGGAATAAAGTCGGCATGGCGTTGATTGAAGTCGCCATAGATGTGAACTTTAACCTCAAGAAGAATTTCAGATAAAATTTGTTCAGCAATTTGGGAGAAGGCTTCATAAGATTTTTTATAAGCATGGTCTGGTGGAAAATACACAGAGGCAAATACGTGTGTTTCATCTGCTATGTGTGATTTCAGCCAAACATGCTCAAATCAACTAAATTTGGATGTGTTGACCATTTCTGAGTTATAATTGAACGAGACAATTGACAGGATTTGCTGGTAAGATTGCAGATCGGCTGCTGCTTCAACTGCATTCAGATTATATTCCTGATGAAATTCTGCGAAGATGCGTTATAAATGGTATGGAACCGATGGTTAGCCTTCATATGCTAGCAGCATTTTGATTGATGCTTGTTGGTGTTATTCCATGCAAACCGTTGCAGGCTGCATTATTACAAGCGTATTAAGGAAAACTTGTTGAATTTCAAATAACATTTCACGTGATCAGTCCAAAAATTGAAACACTTAAACTTTTACTAGTAAACGAGAGCAAATTCCTATAAATTCCACTCGAATAAGCTTTTGCTTAACAGATGACTGGCTCTAGTTCGTCATGACAGTCAACACTTCTTCAGTGTTGACAAGTCAAGCACCTCTCAGAAGTTCTGTAAAGCATTTACAACTGACAAGAAATGCGAAAGTTTTATTCAATGCCGTAATCCACGAAATTATTTTTTACAGTACAAGCTAATGGAAATAAGCAAGCAATACCCTCAGTGCAACACTTGCACGAATCCCTCCTTAGTTGACGCTCATAAAGCCACCTGTTGTGTCGGGGACAAATTTTCATTAATACGCACAGTTTACGAGCTCAGCGCACAACTTTCACCATCTCTCGACGAAGAACACTCCGGCTTCCGGTGGCAACGCCACAATCTGGCTAAAATTCTTCTGCTTCAATTTCGCTCCGTACTGGATCCGTGGGGATTACAGATATTGCGAAACCACACCACCGACCATACCGACCGTCTGACGCTACGAACGCTCTCCATCCGCCCAGACCTGCCCGGCATTACGCGTCATTTGCCAGAAATTAATATAATGAAAGTTTGTAATTTCAAACAACGACGGGCGTCCTGGGAGGGGTGGAAAAGCGGAGCCTAATGGATTCCCTTGTGATGAAAAAAAGAAGTGGAACGCAATCCAATGAAATGGGCATGTGCTTATTATGTTATCCTTCATCCGACCCCCCCCCCCAGTAGGTCAGGGCATTCGGAAAGGTTAGAGGTTAAATAAATTGAGCTTTTATTTCACTGTGAATTTATCTGCATTCGCTGTTCTGTTTTTCGTTTACATGTAATATTTATTCGTTCAGCGGTCAGGGGTGGCACGTAATAATCCGAATATGAACGTTTCTCATTTTCAAGAAAGACTTGATGACATCCCTCGTTAGAGAGGCATTCATGTGTTGTACACTCAACAGGAGACTGAGATTCTGCCCTGTTAATTCGTAGAAGATCAACAGGCATTTTTCTTTGTCGTCGCTGTCGGTGAAGCAAACCCCAAACGACGTCGGAAATCAGGGGGTGTCATGTAGCCTTGACTTGTAGGTAAATACAAGGGTACGAGTACAGGTGGATCGAGCGTAATATTCGGAGAAGGAAAATTGCCACGCTGATGAGGATGAACACATTAATTTAACATTAGATTTCGGCAATGTAGCGTGGGATGCGGGAAGATGGCGCCCGGTATCGTGGGTTATAACTTATCAACTAAGCCAGATATATGCGACCTACAAAACAGTGTGAAAGCTTCTGCGCGTATTCAACAGATGAGGTTAAAAGCACTTACTTGCTAATCCCGCGAAGATGTAACATAGCAAAAGTGCACATTTTGGGTGAACTATCAGACTACGGATTACAAATACCTTATGCTCGCTAGTTTAGTGTAAATGACGTGGAATAATCTGTGGATTAAAGACTACAAAGAATGGTACCTCCATCCACCGCAATCTCTAAACTTCCTGTATAAAATCACGGAAAATTTATGCGCTAAATTGGTTCGGAGATACCTAGTAGATACATTTCATCTACTGTCTTTATTTATGGAATACATCAAGCATTTTCAGAGCCTGGCGTACTATCGAACATACACCTCCAACACTAGTTCCTTCATCACTATCGTCTGATAAAGCCTTAAATTGACATTTTTCGAACATCTTTCTTTGAAGAAACACACGTTTGTTTGTTGATTTTTGTCGCACAACATGAATAAGTAAACCACTATAACTAAGATTAATTTTCGTTCAGTGAACCATTTCTCTGTTCGAATATAAATTCAATTTCCCTTTAGGTGAAGGTCCCTAGAAAACACAAATAGTTTCCATCGTTGGCACTTCTAAGAAA
>JASCZW010014554.1:0-22609 GCA_034211315.2 Aedes japonicus
CTAGTTGGCTGCGCATCTCCACTATCCAGAAGGCCCCTCGGTTGATCGAGCAAGAAGAGCGCGAACAGCTCTAATGCGATCGTTTGTGACGTTTCCCTGACAACGAAAATTTGGTAGCAGTATGTCTGTCATCAGCCGACAGAAGAACAAAGGTGATTGAAAGTGAATAGGATTAGTAGCGATCAGTAGTGGCAAATTTACTAATATATAAACTAAATGCTAACTATTATTTACGCTAAGTGAGTATACAAAATTAAAACCAGCAGTGAAATTATAACTACCCTAATTCTAAGGCCTTACTTCTCTAGAGAGGATTAAAATCTACATGAAGTCTAACCTGAATCTTAGCCTAGAGAATCCAGAATCGTGGTAAGCAACCGCCAAACAATAGAATTTCTTCTTATCTAATTGTAAAGTAATTACTTACAGCTTATAAACAACCTGTTCTTAAAACTACTTATATTAAAAAACCTACAGTAAGGGGACTAAACGTAAGTACACATTCAACATAAACACATACAATACAATGAGCTAAACTGACATCTAAAACCTACACCTCCACCAATTGATCCACGACTTAAAATTCAATTTAGAATTACACGCACTTATATCTATAGACAATACACAAGTAAACTTATAATCAATCTAAAAATATGTAACTATTTACAGGAAAATTATAATATCTATATGAAACCCTCAAGACCGGGTTTGGATATTATTATTACGGAAGAAACCCCTGTCCGTTTGTTGCCATTCGTAACAATTTATAATTTTCGTTTATGCGAGCGAACTGAATCATGCCTGATCGTGGTATTCGAAGTAAATCTTCCAAGCATGACCAAAAATCGAGTACTACTAGAATGCGTGCGACTAATGACGATGGAGTGGATGAAGTGGTTACAGAGGATGTCAGGGAGAAACAGTCCACCAATACTTGTAACCAAGGATGTACGTGCCAGGTTTGTGACGATCCCGATACTACGGCCATGGTCCAATGCGATGACTGCGATAAGTGGAGCCACTTTGCGTGTGTGGGTGTCACTCAGGATGTCGAAAACCGGAGCTGGGTTTGCCATAAATGCCAAACTGCCAAGGGCACTCAGAAAAAGGAATCGACGTCGGATCATCGGAAAGGACTGGTCAGTTCTAAGGTTAGTATCATTGAAGAACGGATGCAAACCCCCAAGTCATCGTCTGCAGATCCAACCGAACAACAAAGACAGCGTTACTGTGTACCAAAGGTGGTGATATTTCCTGCCAGAGAAGAAGCGCATTCCGTAATGACGGAGCATTCCAAGCAAAAGTCACCATCTTCCAAGGCGTCGTCACAGTCACGACTGAAGCTGCAACTAATGAAGTTGGAGGAGGAACGAGTCTTCGAAGAAGCGCAAGCCAAGAAGTTTCGCGACTACTTGAAGGAAAAGTACGAGCTATTGGAGCAAATGTCAAGCCGGACAGGATCAAGCCAAAGTGAATCTAGCTGTCGAGTAATGAAATGGGTAGAGGAAGTCAACGATTTGGCGATTGATAAAAATATAGCTGAAGGTGCGACAGAACCGTTCAACCCTGCGGGTCATTCAACCGCCAAGGGAGGTACTTCAGCCTACCATCCAAATCAAGCTGGTGTACGCGGCAATCAGGTAATTCTCATCCCCGGTCAACGGCATTCGATCACCGGTCATTTAGGCCAGAGTAACCCTAACAGCTCTCCACTGTATGGAGCCAGAAGTTTCTCAAGCCCCTCGAAGCGGGTACAAAGCAAAGGTCTTCCGCTGTTCCTACTCTAACTCCTGATCCAGATATCAAGTAATCCACGATCGTTACCGCCCATGGAGACCATCCGCTGCCCATCACAGCAGTGCTTCGCAACCGCTGTTCGGAAATCCCTCATCGCGAGCTCAACATCTCACTTGGCATAATACTTGCCTTCCATCGCAAAACCAACTCAGTGCTCGACAAGCAGTTTCGAAGGATCTTCCACATTTCTCTGGAAATCCTGAGGATTGGCCGATTTTCGTTTCAACGTTCGAGAGTACTACCGCAATGTGCGGCTATTCAAACGAAGAGAACATGATCCGCTTGCAGAAGTGCCTAAAGGGAAAGGCATACGAAGCTGTTAAAAGTTGCTTGATGCATCCAACGAACGTGACCAACGCGATGAACACGTTAAGGATGCTGTATGGTCAGCCTGAAGCGATCGTTCATTCACTTATCACGAAAATAAATGCAATTCCATCTATCAAGGAGGATAAGCTGGAGGCACTGGTTGACCTCGCCGTCAAAGTTCAAAATTTCTGTGCAACCGTCGACGCATGTGGTTTAGACGATTATATGTATAATGTCTCCCTCCTCCACCAGTTAGTCAACAAGCTGCCGCCGACGCTGAAACTGGAATGGGCACGATACCGCTTGACTCTTCCAAGGGTCAACCTGGCGACCTTCGGTGCATGGATTTTCTCACTAGCTGAGGCTGCAAGCGTCCTAACAATCCCATCCGTAGTAGAACAGAACAATCTAACGAAAACTGGGACGAATTTGTCAAAAAGAACAGCACCTTTTTGCACACACATTCCGAGTCCACTACAGAAAACGATCGGAAACTTCCGAAAGAGCAACCCGAAGGAGAAAGTTTCAAGAAGAAGACCACCTCTAGGATCGACAACTGTCCAGTGTGTAACGGAAAGTGCACTTCAGCCTCGAACTGCAAGAGGTTCCTTCAACTCTCTCGAGAATCCAAGTGGGCTGCTGTAAGGGAGTTTGGACTATGCCGGCGCTGCCTCAGTCGTCATGAAGGAAAATGCGATGCGAAACCGTGCGGAAAAAGCGGGTGTACGTTCTATCATCGTGAGCTCTTACATAACGACAGCAAACCCCAACATCGTGCACCGGTTAATCCAGCGACAACAGCTACGTCTGCCGCTCCACAGGCAGGATGCAGCACAGCACATGGATGCAACACACACGCAGTCTGCTACAAATGCTGTACTGTTTCGCTATCTTCCCGTTATTCTGTACGGGAACGGTGGAGCTGTTCAAACGTACGCCTTTCTTGATGAAGGCTCAGCTGTTACCCTACTGGACCAAGATCTGGCTGATCAACTGAAGGTAGAGGGTCCCGTTAACCCACTCCGTCTTCGATGGACAGGTGGCACCGAGCGTAACGAGAAGAATTCTTGCGTGGTGGACCTGGAAATAACTGGAACGCAAAAGCACGGCAAGAAGTACCAATTGAAAGGTGTTCGAACGGTGAAGGAGTTAATGCTACCATGTCAGTCCCTCAATATGGAGGAGATATCTCAGCAGTACCCACATTGTCGAAACTTGCCGATTGATTCGTACTCGAATGTTCGTCCTCGAGTTCTCATCGGGTTGAAGCACGCTCCAGTCAGCCTGGTGTTGAAAAGTAAGGAAGGAAGTTTGGATCAACCTATCGCCGTTAAAACTAGACTGGGATGGACTATCTGCGGTGGATGTGGCGCCAGTGATACATCAAACTTCGTCCACTATTCTTTCCACGTTTGTGAGTGCAACCATCAATCCGACAAAGACTTACATCAAATGGTCAAGAATACTTCTCGATTGATAGTCTGGGCATAACGAAGATGTGCAAAAATCCATTGTCGACAGACGACCAACGAGCCGTGTCTCTTCTGCAATCTCTTACCAAGTTCAACGGTAACCGGTATGAAACTGGTCTACTATGGCGCTACGATGGTGTTCGTTTGCCAGATAGTAAGGAAATGGCATTGCGTCGGTTCTACGGCCTCGATAGGCGAATGCAGAAGGATCCAAAACTATCCAGTGCCCTGCACCAGAAGATGTCTGAGTACTTGTCCAAAGGATATGTGCGCAAGCTATCAGAAGAAGAGCTTAATAAGCACTATCCAAGAATATGGTATTTGCCAATCTTCCCTGTCTTCAACCACAATAAACCAGGCAAAATTAGGATTGTGTGGGATGGAGCTGCGAAAGTCTTTGGTGTTTCTCTAAATTCAGCTCTGCTAACTGGCCCCGACCAACTTTGCTCGTTATTTACAATATTGCTACAATTCCGCGAATACCGTGTCGGCGTCACTGGGGACATACGGGAAATGTTCCACCAGATCCTTATGCGAGAGGGTGATCAACAATGTATGCGGTTCTTTTGGAAAGACGAGGCTGGCAAAATCCAAGTCTACGTAATGAACGTAATGTCATTCGGTGCTAGTTGCTCCCCAGCCAGTGCTCAATATGTGAAAAATATCAATGCGGATCGGTTTGCAGAAGAGTTTCCAGAGGCAGCTGATGTTATCAAGAAGCGCCATTATGTAGACGATGCGATGTTTAGTTGCGAGACGCCTGAGCATGCCATTCGCTTAGCGCAAGAAGTTCGGCAAGTGCATTCTGCTGGTGGTTTCGAAATCCGCAACTGGGTGAGCAATTCCCGACAGATCTCAATGTTGCTAAACGAAAACAGTATAACGGAAAAGAACATGGATCTATCGGTAGGACCAATGGCTACGGAAAAGGTGCTTGGAATGTGGTGGTGCACTACATCCGACGAATTTTTATACAAAATTGGGTGGAATCGCTACAATCCAGATCTACTCACCGGTCGTTGTCGACCCACTAAACGTCAAATGCTTCAGGTCCTCATGACAATCTTTGATCCCCTTGGACTGATATCTCACTTTCTGATGTATTTAAAAATTTTACTTCAAGAAGTGTGGAGAGCCGGTGTTCAATGGGACGAAGAAATCGGCGATTCTTTGTACGAGAAGTGGATTCGATGGTTAAAAGTGTTGCCCGAAGTGGAAAACGTCAGAATTCCACGGTGTATTCGGTCATCGGCTATCCCACGTGATTGTGAAGCTGAACTACATTTGTTCGTAGATGCTAGCGAGAATGGTATAGCTGCTGCTCTGTTTCTTCGATTCGAACACAATGGGGAAATCTGCTGCTCTTTAGTTGCGGCCAAAACCAGAGTGGCCCCCTTGAAGTTCCACTCCATTCCAAGATTAGAGCTTCAGGCAGCTCTCATAGGAGCTAGACTAACGCAATCAGTCACGCAATCCCTCTCTGCTTCGATTAATCGTAAATTCCTCTGGACTGACTCTCGAGACGTCCTCAGCTGGATAAATTCAGATCATCGACGTTACAGTACATTTGTGGCGTTCCGTGTCAGTGAAATACTCGATGTAACAGAAGCAGCAGATTGGCGCTGGGTACCGACAAAACTAAATGTAGCGGATGATGGCACTAAATGGGGAACGCAACCCGATCTTACTCCAGGAGCAAGGTGGTTCAGAAGTCCCGACTTCCTCTACCACAGCGAAACTGAGTGGCCCAAGGCTTCATCGAAATCAGAGCACACAGACAACGAGCTGCGATCCTCTTGCATGACACACTATTCCCAGCCAGAACCCGTGATAACCGTCTCGAATTTCTCGAATTGGAAGCGGCTCAACCACATTATGTTCACCGTTTCTGCGAAAATTGTCGTCGTCGCAAAACCAAAAGTCCCATTAAAGGTGGGCCGCTGTCTAGAGATGAACTTTATGTAGCTGAAGGGTTTTTGTTCCGTCTAGCTCAACAGGAAGGGTATGCCGATGAAGCAGCTCTTCTAACCAACAACCGCAGAAATTTGACCGATAAAACCCTTCCTAAAAGCAGCCGATTGTTCAAGCTATCACCCTGGTTAGACGACCGTGGTGTCATGCGGATGCATGGTAGAATAACGGCTTGTCAGTACGCCACCGAAGAAGCAAAAAGCCCAGTAATTCTTCCCAACGACCACCCTGTGACCAGCCTGGTAATGACCCACTACCACGAAAAATTCCATCACCAAAACCACGCAGCCATCGTGAACGAACTTCGTAACAGATTCGTCATCCCTCGCATTCGAGTTCGCTACGCAACCGTTAGAAAGACTTGCCAGCGATGTAAAAACGAGTCTTCGGTTCCCCAACCTCCAATTATGGCAGACCTGCCAGAAGAACGTCTAGCTGCCTATACACACCCCTTCACTCACGTAGGCGTTGACTATTTTGGTCCCATGGAGGTCGCAATTGGAAGAAGAACGGAAAAAAGATGGGGTATGATCGTCATCTGTCTCACAACACGAGCGATCCACATCGAATTGGTCAACTCGCTAAGCACTGATTCGTGCATAATTGCACTAAGAAACTTCATGAGCCGACGTGGCACTCCAAGAACGATTCGAAGCGACCGCGGAACCAATTTCGTTGGCGCCAGCCGAGAGCTCAAGAGACTGCAAGAAGCAATTAACTACGAGCAAGTCTTGAGAGAATTTGTAACTGCGGAGACGAGCTGGAACTTCAACCCACCTCTGGCCCCCCATATGGGTGGAAGTTGGGAGCGATTGATCCGGTGTCTGAAGAAGAATTTGATGGCTATTTGCCCTTCAAGGAAACCATCAGAGGAGGTGCTAAGGAGTCTTCTCACAGAAGTTGAAAGCACGCTTAATTCCCGACCGCTCACGCACGTGTCCATCGATAACGAGTCGTCACCTGCACTCACACCTAACCACTTCATTCTAGGGTCGTCCGATGGTTCGAAACCCTTCACATCATTGAATGACAATGGCGCCCTTCTCAAGCAAAACTGGCGTACATCACAAGCGTTAGCCAACCAGTTCTGGAAGCGCTGGTTATCTGACTATCTTCCTGAAATCACAAGACGAACGAAATGGTTCGTCGATTCGAAACCGATTGCCCTGAACGACGTGGTGGTCATCGTAGATCCTAACTTGCCTCGAAACTGTTGGCCGAAAGGCAGTGTCATCGCAACTCATCCAGGCAGAGATGGTCGGATCCGTTCAGCTACGGTAAGAACAGCAGGTGGTGTCTACGATCGTCCGGTGACTAAGTTGGCGATCCTGGACGTTCGATGCGGAGAGGAGCAAGCCGACCAGACTTCCGGCTTACCGGGGGAATGTTGGCCATCCCTAGTTGGCTGCGCATCTCCACTATCCAGAAGGCCCCTCGGTTGATCGAGCAAGAAGAGCGCGAACAGCTCTAATGCGATCGTTTGTGACGTTTCCCTGACAACGAAAATTTGGTAGCAGTATGTCTGTCATCAGCCGACAGAAGAACAAAGGTGATTGAAAGTGAATAGGATTAGTAGCGATCAGTAGTGGCAAATTTACTAATATATAAACTAAATGCTAACCATTATTTACGCTAAGTGAGTATACAAAATTAAAACCAGCAGTGAAATTATAACTACCCTAATTCTAAGGCCTTACTTCTCTAGAGAGGATTAAAATCTACATGAAGTCTAACCTGAATCTTAGCCTAGAGAATCCAGAATCGTGGTAAGCAACCGCCAAACAATAGAATTTCTTCTTATCTAATTGTAAAGTAATTACTTACAGCTTATAAACAACCTGTTCTTAAAACTACTTATATTAAAAAACCTACAGTAAGGGGACTAAACGTAAGTACACATTCAACATAAACACATACAATACAATGAGCTAAACTGACATCTAAAACCTACACCTCCACCAATTGATCCACGACTTAAAATTCAATTTAGAATTACACGCACTTATATCTATAGACAATACACAAGTAAACTTATAATCGATCTAAAAATATGTAACTATTTAC
Source organism: Aedes japonicus (assembly GCA_034211315.2). Lineage (NCBI taxonomy): Eukaryota > Metazoa > Arthropoda > Insecta > Diptera > Culicidae > Aedes > Aedes japonicus. Next base: position 7,614 of record JASCZW010014554.1, read on the forward strand.
AGGAAAATTATAATATCTATATGAAACCCTCAAGACCGGGTTTGGATATTATTATTACGGAAGAAACCCCCTGTCCGTTTGTTGCCATTCGTAACAACTTATAACTATACAACTTATGGTTTTCTTTTGACTTGAACATTTTTTTAAAAAGAAAAAAAAACTTAAACTAAACATACAGGTTAAACTAACTACAATCTAGAGCTAATATTAGTCAAAAACACATATATGAGTTTCATGTACTCCCAAACACGTACAGAAAAAATATCTCGAATTGGCACATTGGGTTGTCTACCTCGAGCCGGAAGGGAATCATAGAGCCCCGATCTGACTCCACGATGTTCAGCGCAAGACCAAATAAAGTGATCTGCGTCCTGATATCCTTGTCCACACTCACAGAGATTGCTGTCGCTCAGCCCAACCCGGTATAAATGAGCGTTCAAAGAATAATTATTGGACATGAGGCAAGATATGACACGAATGACGTCTCGACCCACATCCATCCCCCTAAACCAAGTGGTCGTGACTTAAAAAGCAGCTGACGATGACAGTACATACAGTGGATTCCTGTCATATATTCAGGCCCCAGGTTTCGATAACATCTTGAACTTGGAGCTCAAGCAATTGAGCCCCCAGTTCTATAACCATCTGGCGATGGTTTTCAACAAATGCCTGCGACTTAGCTACTTCCCCTCGTGTTGGAAGTCAGCTAAAGTCATACCCATCCGAAAACCTGGGAAAGATCCTTCGTGTTCCAAGAGCTATAGGCCCATCAGCCTTCTCTCAGGATTATCAATGCTGTTTGAAAAAGCGATCCACCGTCGGCTCCTAACATCTGCTGACGAGCTCAATATCCTGTTGGATGAGCAGTTCGGTTTCCGGCATGGTCGCTCAACAGTCCATCAACTTAATCGAGTCATGAACATCCTCAGGCGGAACAAGTCTGTTTCGAAAACATCCGCTATGGCCCTTCTCGATATCGAGAAGGCCTTCGATAATGTGTGGCATGATGGCTTGGTGTACAAGCTCAAGCGATACAATCTTCCAATCTTCCTGGTGAAGATTATTAAAAATTATCTCTCTGACAGGACATTCCGTGTTTCGTTGCATGGTGCAGTTTCCGGTAGTCAGGAGATCTCCGCCGGTGTTCCGCAGGGAAGTATATTAGGTCCACTTCGGTTCAATCTATTCACCTCGGATATACCCCCGCTCCCTGAAAACGGATCTCTGTCGTTGTTCGCCGATGATACCGCAGTCGTCCACAATGGTAGGGTAATACGAGCGCTTGCCGCGAAACTGCAGCGAAGCCTGAATGTTCTGTCAGAATACTTCACTGAATGGAAGATTTGTATCAACGCAGCGAAAACCCAGGTCATCCTGTTTCTACATTCTAATTCTCCCAGACTTGTCCCGGTGTCACTCTAGACAGCAAGCTTATTTTCAGGGATCAGGTTGACAAAACTGTCACAAAATGTAATACTCTGTTGAAACTACTGTACCCATTGATCAACAGAAGGTCTACATTATCCCTTAAAAATAAGCTTGCTGTCTACAAACAAATTATACTTCCGGTCATCGAGTATGCAATGCCAATCTGGGAGAGTTGTGCAAAAACACATCTCCTGAAACTTCAGCGTGTCCAAAATAAGTTCCTCAGGATGATCCTGAACACCCCTCCGAGGACAAGAACATCTGAGGTCCACCGTCTGGCCGAGATAAAAACGCTCGACGATCGTTTTAGTGAGTCTATCAATCGGTACAGGGCACGCTGCCTAACATCGGATCACCAGATCATTCGGAATCTGGTTCCCCACCCCTAGGATTTTTAAATTGTAGTTTTAGTTGTAGATTAGGTAGGTTATCAAATTTTAAAACTAACAATGCCCCAAGGGCCGAACTGAATATTTCATGTAAAACATAAACATTTTAAACACAACAAACATAAACAATTAAACAAAGCTGAAGAGCCCAATGGGCTAAAACACTTAAGATGTTAAATTAGTATATAAGACAAACAATGAAAATAAAGATCAATTTTACTACTACTACTCATATATTCAGGCCATACATACAAATTTCGATCGCGTTCCCCCGACAATTGATGAAACCCGCCCTTTTCAGGGCGAACAAAACAATTTGCCAAATTAAAGAGTTTGTTTTATTAATATATTATGAGCTAATCGAGTAATGAAAATAGCATCACAAGGCACCGTCTCCACATGGCGTAACTTGAAGAGCCCGGATAAAATGGCCGAGCCGCGTCAATCTATATGTAAATCCTGATTTTTTCTGTTCTGACAATTTCTTAGGGTGGTTTCCTACCAATTCTTCAGGCCATCCTGCTACTTGAGAAGACCGAGAAGCAAATTTGATCGCATACCATGTTCCCCCGACAATTAATACAACCCGTTCTTTTCAGGGCCACCAAAACAATATGCAAATCGACATTTTCACTACATGGCGTTACTTCAACATGGTGTTACTTCAAGAGCCCGGAGAAAATTCAGGCCATCTTTACTTGAGAAGACCGAGAAGCACATTTCGAACGTGTACCATGTTGCCCCGCGACAATTAAATAAACACCCGTCCTTTTCAGGGCGAACAAAACAATGTTACCAATTAACGAGTTTGTTAAAATATTATTTTATCATAAGATAATCGACATTTTCATTAAAACGCATGGTTGTAATGTTACTTCGCGTTACTTCAAGAGCAGATAAAGTGGCCGAAGCTGATGCTGCTTATTTATATGTAAATCCCGAATTTCTCTGTTCTGACAATTTCACAGGGTAATTACTCGCCAATCATTCAGGCCACCCTGCTACTTGAGAAGACCGAGAAGCCAATTTGATCCCTATGTTCCCCCCAATAATTAATACAACCTGTTCTTTCTGGGCGACCAAAACAATTTTCCCAATAAGAGAGTTTGTTAAATTAATATTTTATCTTGATCTAATCGACATTTTCACTACATGGCGTTACATAAACATGACATTACTCCAAGAGGCCGGAGAAAATTCAGACCCCCCCCCTCTCCCCGACAAATAATAAAAAAGGGTCCTTTTCAACACAATTTTCCCAACTAAAGAGTTTATTTAATTTATTGTAGAGAAGAAACAGAATATAGAAGAAATAAATTAAATTCTCATGATATTCTAGCTATGTGTAAAGACATTTGAAAGATAATATCTTTACTGATTTAAACTCTTCTAATAATAATTTTCATTATTATTAAAATAATAACAATAATTCTTATTATTATTAGAATATTCAATAAAATTATATATATATATATATATATATATATATATATATATATATATATATATATATATATATATATATATATTAATTATCATATATACATATAAATTGTTTTCATATTCATTTCGATATGAATCACCAGTAGAAGAAATGAGCGGGAAATAAAGAATATCACACTCGCGCCAAAATACCACATCACGTGATACGTGGAGCGTATTAACCAATCAGCAAACAGCAGAGCGGACAACGAGATCAGCGAGTAGAACTAATGCCTCATTCTTTCGACAGCATTGGAGCTGCGCGGATCTCCCGGTGGGAGAAGTTGCAGGTGGCAATATCCCGCTGGCAGCACCTGGCTATGTAGTACCCAGCTGTGGCAGTAGCAGCTCTGGGTACCCAGCAGCAGCTGGCGGTACCATAGCACCTATCAGTACCCAGCAGTGCCCAGTTGGTCGTGGCAGCACCCAGCTTTGGCAGCAGCAGCTCTCGGTACCCAGCGGTGCCCAGCAGCAGCTGGCATAAAAGCAGCTGACCCATTCCTGTCAAATATTCAGGCCATATCAGGCTGCCACGACCAGCCTAGGGCCATTTCAGACCGAGAAACAAATTTCGATCGCGTTCTCCCGACAATTAATAAAACCCGCCCTTTTCAGGGGCGAACAAAACGTTTTGCCTAGGAAAGTGTTCGTTTTATTAATATCTTATGAGCTAACCGAGTAATGAAAATGATGTCGAAGATGGTGTAGTGAATCGGCGAGCTGAAATACCTCGAACAGGACGAAGACGATTCTTGGCAGCAGATCGTAAAGTTGTGGTTTAAGTTCGAGAATGCGGCGATAGGTGCTGCATTTAGGATTAAAGCAAGACCTGCCGTTTTCGCCAGACCTGGAATCCTACAAGAGGATTGGACTCCCATCTCCAAACGCTCGGCTAGTATAAAGTTGAGTGGCATTATTAAATGCAAGCGGATACAGTTTCCGGTGGTCAGTGCCTGTGCGTTAACTGTTCATAAGTCGCAAAACCATCGATTACAAACACTTGGGGATAAACTATACCAAGTTTTGGAAAGCAAGGGTTCTGCCACCACGTTGATGAGCATCAATGTTCAAAGTTTGAACGCTCACGTGATGGATATCGCCTCAGATCGGATTTTGACAAGCGTGGAATTCCTCGCACTGAGTGAGACTTGGCTAGACAATGACTCCTTAGTCGATATTGAAGGCTACCACTGCATCGTTCAGTTCAAACGCTGCAACTTGAGAGCAGGTGGTGTAGCAATATACCAGCAGGACAGGGCTACCACTATAGCTGCTACCCAAAAAATCCAACAGCTCAGTGAACATCATGACGAGATGTTCAGCATTGTCGATAACGTCGGGACATTTGTGCAGCTAATATATCAGTAATGAACACTGAAGTTCTGTTTGTTGTGGTGTACATTTCACCAGGAACAACTACCAAGAATTTAAAATTGTTCTTGATTCGCAAGTTGTTCAAGTATGCTGCGCAAGATACGCCAGTTGTGTTGACTGGAGACTTTAACATTGACGTTTCTAAACATGAAAACATAGATTTTGTAGATTTTATGCAAACACATTTAAAATTTACTTTAGCAAACCTTCGTAATAAAGCAACCACACTTGGTGGTTCTTGTATAGATTTAACGTTTGTTAAAAATATCGGCGTAGAGTGCAGACGTTATTGTTCATATTTTTCGAATCAAAGACCTATGTTGTCTGTACTCGCATTCGAAGCACCCGAACCATTAAATCGACAGGTAGCAGATATTGTGGAACATGAACTGGAATGACAACATCTACCCATTCGACAACCAACCATCACCTAGCACTGGACCATTGTCTGTACTACTCGGACCATAAACAACAAACGACAAAATACCAAACGGCCCTTTTCAGGGCCACTTAAGGAGTTCTAAAGAGTTGAATTCAAGATTTTCATACACAGTATTAACGCTCCTAAAACACCTAAAGACTAATATTATATGCTTTTCTTCCATGGAACAGAACCAATAACAACGACCACCCATTCGACTGTCTACCAAATCATCATCTGGTACTCGACAATTACCGGATCACTCCAGGAACAGCGAACAACTTAATACCAAACGGCCCTTTCAAGGGTCACTTCAAGAGTTATAAAGAGTTGACTATATTAATTTTCGTGGAAAACTAAAACTAATGACAGATGGTTTGATGAGTCTTTAGACTGAACAAAATATAGTAGATATTTATTTATTCTATTACAATTCCTCCACATCAACAAGCAGTCCTACGTCGACTTTGCAGATATGTCACTGACATATCTCACCTTTTCGTTTTTTTGATAGAACGAATAGACATAAAGAGAAAGTGTATTGATAGTTCCGTATAGGGAACGGCAGGCTTTGAAATTGAAAGATACAAGTTTGAAAACAAGCGGAGGGCATTTGAACGGTAGTATCCGATCAGGCACATAACCCTTTGTCATACTGCCCCATGCAGGGTAGGCACGGGGAATCTCTTGTTAGGTATAGTTAGATAACCCGATATAGAACTCACTATACGATTATATTTCAATGCCACTCAGATCACCAAAGCGTCGATCTCTCTGCTCTTCTATTGTAAACCATGAGTGCTATCAGTAGCAGCTACCGAGAGAGATTGTGGTGGTAGACTTCGGCAGCAGATTGATCTGCCTAAGAAAGCACATTCGTAGATAACAATAAATTAGTTATCTCCTGCACTCGGGTTGTATCGGTCGATTTATAATATACAGTCCACATTAATTTTTATTCGGTGTCTTTAACAGTGAATTAAATAGAATTTTCATTACGAGTCCGAACCAGTGTTGTTGAATCATGAGCCATTTCACGATTTACAGCCGAGAGTTCTCTGCTCGCGAGAGGAGAGCAAACAAATAATGCTGCTGTTCATCTTCCACTAATCGTTAGTACAGGAGAGTAAAGGTATGTATTTTCACCATTGCTGTTTTATCTCTTTATTCTCTCAAATGAACTATTATGGATTAGTGCAGAAGCCTATCGCTTGATGAGTGAATACCGCTTGAGCAACTGACAAGTTTGCTCAGTGAGTCAGTGATACTGGTTGAACAAGTTGTTACGGGCAATTCGCTTGCATCTACTAGGTATGTATATGGCACACAAAGCGAGAGGTTGGGATTTATATTTTTATCACCGCCTATCTGCTTTCTGCTTAATTGGTGAAACTTGATATTGATATTGATATAGGGATTGCATTATTTGGATATTGGCGTTTGCTTGTGTGGTTTTTGGAGATGCATCTCTTATGTAATTTAGAAAGACGAAATTAGTGTGCATCTGACCAACGAGACTTGCGTTAACGCGTTTATTTTCGAACTGGCTGATCAAGATCCTACGTGGACAAAAACATTGTTTGCATCTGGCGTCTATCGAACGTCTATTTATATGTCAGCAAATAAACAGAGCTTCTGTCGGTGACGGTTATTTTATATTTCATTTTGTCTGGATAAAAGGCGTGCAGTGAGTTATTCTCACTGATTGCCAAGTTACACAGAGGACGCGTGTGGTTCAACTATGAGTTAAATTATAATACAAATATGCATGGAGAGCATAACCATAAAAAAGGCTTGTTTTTTTTGTAAATTTTATCAAGGGATTGTCCGTCAAAAGTCACTCGTCAGCTGGCAGCATAAATGGAGAAAAGGAGACCTGGGGCGTTGGCAATATTCTATCACCCCAAAGGTGTCTCTTCATTCGTGTGATGTCTCGTCTCATGTCCAATCATTATTCTTTGGATTTTATACCGAGTTGGGCTGAGCGACAGCAATCTCTCTGAATGTGAACAATGTTACCAGGACGTAGATCACGTTATTTGGTCTTGTGCTGAGCATCATGGAGTCAGATCTGAGCTTTATGATTTCCTTCGGATTTAAAGTAGACAACCCAGTGCACCGATTCGAGATATTTTTGCTGTACGTGATCTGGAGTACATGAAATTCATTTATGTGTTTCTAACTAACACTAACTTGTGCTTTTTTGACGTAGACTACGTCTTACGGCAAGGGTAGGGTGTCAAATGAAAATCTAAAATTTTGCGACCGTCACGAAAAACCGTACGTTTTGTACGCGAATAACTCAAATAATCCACGATAGATTTACATGATTTCTTCTTCAATCGGTCGGAAATTTTACCGCGCTCCAATTCAATTGTCAAACATTTTTCTCAATCAATAGTAAACTATTGAAAATAACGCAAATATAAGGTGATGTCTTATAATGTCATTTTGCAGAGTAAATTTACCAAATTTCCTATCACAGATTTCAAATCGAAGCAAGGAACGTCTTGCATCATCTTCTTCTTCTTTGTATTAGAGAGAGACTTTTACCAATCATGTCATTCGTCTCTCCATGTACGTCTCGCACGCAGCTGAGAACGGCATAGAAGGCACACTTAGGAAAAATTTTGCCTCAGTCGTTTGGCAGCATTGAAGCTGTGCGGAGCTGGTCGCTGGGAGCTGCTTCAAGGCTCCACCAAACTGCAGCATTATTTTGCCACCGCGGCAGCGAAATCGCGGTGGAAAAATCGCCGCTGTGAGAATACATGGCGGCTTATGGGAGCGCACAAACCAACGCGATTAAAAACCCATCGCGTCGGCTTGTGCGCTGCCATGTAATCTCACCGCGGCGATTTTTCCACCGCGATTTCGCTGCCGCGGTGGCAAAAAAATGCTGCAGTTTGGTGGAGCTTCATTTGTACGGCAGCGGAGCTGGTGCAGAGATAGCTGGTGGTCACGTAGCTAGAGGCTGCCACATTATTTGTCGTTCCCATCTTTAATTTTTGCCAAAAAAATCTTTTTATCTAGTGTTTAACTGCAAAAATCTTGGTACAAATCTTTACTTCAATTTTAGTGTTGTAAAAGGAGAACACATCGAGGATTCATGTTCTCGGTGTAATCGATCATTGCACTTAACCCTTCTGACAGGCTCAGTATTGACATGATAATGAATCATGAAGTGTTTGTTTTGATTACTTAAAGTTCCAGGATAGGTGACTAAAATCGTAACGGAATAAACAATCAATAACTGTTATGATGCGTGTGCATTAATTTGTTGAATTTAGAATTAAATTGTGATGTTTATTAGCTCATCAACTACTCTTTTCCTCCTGTGGCATCCATGATGTCCGAGCTCAGGCTGTTCCGGATTTTGGACTTATTCAGATTGTGAAAAGCCAGCTTCCCATCTACTCGTTTGAAATGTAGACGTTTTCTTCAACAAGATTCGAGGTCTTCTGATTCTTCCAGCTCGTTGTTCTTGAAGAAGGCTACCATCCTCAGCTCACGAATATCATTTCCAATGGCCTGCTTCTCATCGCTTTCAAATAAGTTAACATATTGTTCAATAAGAGAGTTGAACTCCTCAAAGGGCGTAGCTTCGTGGGTCCACGCTTGGTGCATTAGTCAAAACTGGATCATGCAGATCAAAGCGCTTAATGATCGGTATAAAAGCAGAGTGGAACAAAACGTCTCATTCCTGGTATCAAAGAGAGTTTCGGATCCAAGCAATTCTCCTGCGACTGCGACTGCGAAAATGTACATCGGATTTTCGATTTCTTACGAAGATGTTCCTTCAAATCTGAAACTCCGAAATCCGTCAGGTCTTTTAAGGTAATCATTCTCTCATAAATTAGCTAGGAGCACCATCAACGAGACTTCAGCTATTTGCAAATTTTCAGGAATTCCGTACTTTTTAACTGAATGATGCGATTCGTTTTTGGATAAGCTTAAGAAGTGAAGAAGTGGCTGTGTCATCGGGTCAATGTCACAGTTAGATTGGAACGAGAAAAACAGCTCCGAAACTGTTCTCCGAAAACCGTTCCATATTCCATTTGACAACTGACTCCAACGATAGCCATCTGGTGGCAGACGGATGCAGAATAGTGCCCTTATGGAATTTCTTGGATCGTTTGGGGCTGCAGGACAAGTAACTGCAGATAAACCGCATCATTTGTTTCAGGTACAATGGCAGTTTTTTGCATGCGTAACTTGCACAGAAAGCCAAAAAGTGGCGGGGCAAACTTGATAATTGTCAAATGAGGACAGTCACGTTTCAGCAGCTTCTTGATAGATTGGCCAGAACCCCTCTGATCCGAAGGCTACAATTTTTTGTTTTGTTATTGGTGCCATCAATCTGGAACTGATTATTAATTGCGCAAAATATGTATAGATTTTCGCAGTGCAAGATTATATTAAAGATAATTAAAAAAAACACTTTTGAAATAACTATGCTTCAAGTAGCAAAAATAAATATCAAAAACATTATACTTACTTCCCAAAATTCCTCTACATAAACTATAAAAATACTTCTGTATTCGAAGAACGGTAGTTTTGCAGAACTCACTGCAAGAAATTCTGCCGACATTTGTGGAGAAATCTATTCTAGGAATTCCTTTACAATCACACAACTTCACAAGATCAGGATTCCTCCGAACATTTCATCATAAGAAAGTTTTGAAAACTGCTGATGCAATGTCAGAAGAAACTCCTGGAAAGAATCTCTGGAGGAATGCCTACAAACTTCTGAATAATACCTATAGAAATACCAGGAGAAGTATCTAAAGGAATGTCTGACAATCTTGGCGAAACTTTTTTAAATTTTCTTCTAAAATTATCACAAAAAATCCTAAACTGTACTCATATTTCAAATTTGAGATTTGTAAGTGGACAAGCAATTGCCAAAAATCTCTAAAAATCGATTTTTCTAAAAATGTAATCTTTTACGATATCCTGTATAAAAAAATGAAAAAAATCTGTGTCAATCTAGATAAATCTGTGCATGTGGCAGCCTCTGTACAGCGTGCAGGTGGTGGTAGCAAGGCTCTCCCAAACAGAGATCGTCGCGATGAGGAAAAATGGCGGATTGTGAGGCGCACAATCGCGTCGGTTTGTGCAAGCCGCTGATCTACCTCATCGTGGCGATTGTTTCGCCGCGACTTCGAAAACGCTGTTGTTTTGGGGAAAGCGTCCTTGGGGCGAGCAGCAGTCAGCAGTAGGTGGAAATAATCTGTCCTTTGAGGACAATAATTTCAAATAAAGAGTTGTTTATTCAAGAATGAACCAATCTTAAATTAAGTTCGGTGCCGTCGGTAAAAATTTCACCCAGCTGGTTAGCGCTATCAATTAATTGATAATCTGTCCTTTTGAGGACAACCAATTTAATCAAAAGAGTTGTTTATAAAAAGAATTAAACTTTATTTCGTTTGGTTTGAGCGCCTAATATGGTGTCAACGTTCGCCGCAACTGCAAAAACGCCTGCATGGAGGGCAAGCCGTCGGGAAAGTTTTGGCTGGTTGGCACAACCTGCGATGAATCAATAAATCAATAAATGCTACCAGATATAAATCCATCTTTGCTACTGTCAATTTAAGATTCTCAGCCAGAGAGTTTGTTTGATTGAGTTTTCGTTTCAAATTGTCGATTGGCAGCCAGCGGTATTAGCAAAACTTGTTTTCCCTTCGTCGCATAACTTAAACCACACAATTTCTATCACGGACACCATTTTCGATGTCGAACATGATATTCCGAACCAAAATTCTCGTAAATTCCAACTAGTAGTGTGTTATAAACAGTTGTTCTGTTGTGTTAACGATTCGCGTTGATAGAGTCCTACCTCTGGGAAGAAAAACGTTTTGAGAAACATAGTGAAAGTGAGAATGCCTAACCGATTTGATCCAGAACGCTTGCGCATCCAAGAAATCGCCGAACGACCATGCACCGATGCCGAGCGAGCTCGTAGTCACGAGCGAAATTGAAAGCAACAAGAGGTATGCGTTGCCTAGTTGGGACGCTGGAGAAGGTCCTTCAACTCGAGGTAGGAAATTGATATTTATTAAATTTATAGGCTCATGCTGAATCATCTTTGATGAGCAGTCATTACCTCAACATTTAAAATTGATATAATCAGAGTCGGTACTAGATATTGAAAATTTAATCACATCAGTTTGTATGCTTACCCGCTGTGAGGATTTTGATAGAGTTCGATTCGATGTTCATTCACTAACAATCGAGATTTATCAATTTGAAATAGCAAGGTGAGTTGCGAAAGCGAGATAAAAGATAGGAAAGAATACATGGAGCAGCGATTCACCCTAAATCAATTTAACAAACAGCATGTCATCATAGCAACTTGAATATCTCTCATGTCCCTATGTTTTAACATATAGTATTAATTGTATTCTGGTGAATGACATGCGCCGCGTGCTCTGTACATCATATGAACCTTCAAATGATATCGATACAACTAAAGCGCTGAACATGTCTTAATGCGTGATTATTTTCTCAGGTGTTTATTTTATATTTATAAGAATTTATCATATATTAACCAACCTTTTCTCCCATACCCACTGCAAAGAATAATGATATTTTATAAAACTCATCTCTTTCTTCTGCGAGATCTAATATATTTATATATATTTCGATTTCCTTAACGTTTTAGCCATAATGGATTCACTAATTTACCTGACATTCACATAGAAACATGAATAATAATTTCACAAGAAAACCATAGACCATATTTTAGGTACGCATTTTAATTACATTCTAACTTTGGCCTTAGTTTATCATCATATAAAATGGAATATAAAAATAATGGAAAAGAGTGAGTTGGCATGTGTATTTTTCGAAGGGCTTATTCATACAAACACTCATATAACTAAATGATATAGTGGAATTTAATGTTTTGAAATGGAATGGCCGATTGATCACACTAGAAAGTCATTGAGATGTTATAGCAGTTTTATATTCCATAGTATTATTTTAATATAATAGAATGCCCGGAGCGATAACATAAATAAAATGCCTGGCGATGAATAAACAAATTACTGAAAATTGTCCAGCACAAGAATCTTACTAGATATCAATATCCACCGTTTTCATCAATAATGTTAGCGAAGGATTTGAGGTCCAGGCATAGTAAATGCCTTGTTGAGCATGTCTTTGCAAAGCGTATAACTGGTTGAATATCGTTTTAGCGAATTATTGTGGCGAGTTATGTTAAATTGTATCAAAGGCTACATAATCGAGAGTGCCGGGGATATGTACCTCATATCAGTATATAACCTCAAATAATCAAAAGATAATTTTTGCGCTTTCTGTTTGATAAAATTTCCAAATCTTGAATATCATTTTTTGAGACGCTGAAGAAGATTGAAAATGTTAAAATTGATTATTGTAAGCTGCTAACAACTTTGCAACTGTTGATATTTTCACACTGAATTATCAAATTGAATTCTAGAGTATTTCAATGTTGATGATACTCCTGAAACTGTGGAATTATTAAATTGCCTACCCTAATTCTTTGAATCTTGAGGCTGAATTATGCAAAGGCATACTACAACTCAGATTGTATACAAATGATCCAAACCGGTATGGCATTTAAATGGTGAATGTTGAAAAGGAGACAAGGCATCAAATAAAATATACGTTAGTATGTACGTATTATAGAATTTCCTCCGCTGCTTGTCATACATTGAAATCCTCCAAACGATGCAAAACATTGTTGATGGTTCCATGATGGTGAGAATTCCGGCATTGGTATGACATACGAATAAACATTTAGTAGTAATGTTAAGTAATTGCGACGAGAAGAAAGAGCAAAACTATCATTAATTAATAACATATATTCTATCAGATCTAACTTTCTTCTCTTGGCCTAAAAGATAGTCCATCGTGAAATGTGTAACTGTTACCAAAGGTCATTATTAAACCAAAAGGCCCTTTCAGGCCACCAAAGAGTTAAAAGAGTGTTCAAGAGAATTCTTCCTGTCGCAACATCATAACCAAACTACCTTTTCAGGCCACCAAATATTATAAAGAGTGCACAAGAGAATTTTTCCTATACGCACTGATCATGAAATCATTGTAATACCAACAGAAATATCTCAAGAGTGCAATAGAATTTTTTCTGAGATAATGGTCAAAACGCTATTCATTGGTTCATATATTTCAGCACTGTCATATTGTGACTAAACTGTTTACCGGTGGCGGTGTTGACCGCACGAATAACGAAACCCTTTAACGCTAATAACAGCCACACAGAATTCTCTGACATTGCGATGCATCACTGGTTTAACGTAGTCTACGTCAACCGGTCGTGTCTTGTACGCCAACCCACTGATTTTTTCTTCTAAAAATGTCAGTCAAAGAAACCAAAAAGTTGCAGGTTACAAGTTATGATCGGATGAATGAATCAATATAAATGTTAAAATCACATAACGCAACGTTTAATCTTCCCATCTGTTAAATTGCTGCCTTATTAACCTCGAGACGGCTGCCAGTATATTTGCCCTATCCTCTTTAACTATTTTGGTATTAATGGTTGTAAACACATATGAAATTTTGATTGATGAGCGAGTTTAATAAATACCATTGCGCAAGGGCGCTCAGCCCACGCGAGCAGGTGCTGATCGTGTAACCAGCTGATCCGAGTTGTATACTCCTTTACTATTTTTTTCCGACATCAGGATCTGTTTTCAGTTTTGACAGCTGGGTGAGAAAATTGCTTCCATTGTCACTTGTGGTGATAGCTAAGACCATTTTTATCGATGCCAAATGCCGCCAATTTTCATCTCCATAACTTTCTTTGATACACGCTGTTTGACGCCTGATCATCTCATATGTGTACACAATATTTGAATTGTTATGAGATAATAAAATATAAGTTATAACATACCAATATGTGTTCTGGTATGAACAATGGATTAGTTTCTGAAGAACCATTCTTATGATGGTTTAGCCTTTGCAATATAGTTTAATAAAGGTCGTGATGACCGTGACAAAAACGATATGAAGGTAGGCTACCTAACGTAATATGGTGTTTTTTGAATTCAAACAATCACATAAAATATCAACAAATGCACATGGTTTAATAAATTTCGAACAAACAATGGTTAACGCTATTCGTGATATGTGAAGTGAGACAGGATCGCAGCTCATTAATATAGCAATTGTTAATTCAAGTGAGGTGATTATCCATTCTTTAATAGTTCACAGCATATTGAGATCTCAGTACTGATCTGATGTTTCATCGGTTACTACACTGCGCCTTAATCGCGAACATGTGATGACCCTTGGATGATGGAATCGATTTTTAAATCCATTGATTCTGTTTTCTTTACTCGTTCACTGGTTAAATCTTCATTGCACTAGCTGCTTCAACGAGGCCTGTCAAAACCTCTCGTAGAATCATTCCGGTAGCGTGATACATAGTATGTTGAGAAGGTTTTTTGCACGCCCACTCTGGAGTCTGTTGTGGCAAGCTATGACTTAAGTGATGCCGGAAGTGTTCAAGAAACATCAGCTTTTTGATGTCCACCAATAATTTTGTGTTTTACAGTACTACCTACGGGACTTTTTCACACGCGCCTTTTTCTCTTGATTCTGCCAGAATTTGTTACACCAAACTTTTTGCCACAATAAAGTGCTGGGACAGTAAGTGACGCTGTACCAATTGCGTTCAATTTTTTTGTTCGTACTGCACCGACGTCCGGATTTGCACAACGGAAAACAGTTCCTGCCCGTTCAACCCGGTGCACCACAGTCAACACTACCATCTTTTATTGCTTTCGCCAGCCATTGTCTCGTCACATGCAAGGCTTCATGAATTACTTCTCAACTGAATTGCTATGATTAACTGAGTGAGTACAGTTCTTTGTTCATAAAATTATGCTCAGGCTGCG
>JASCZW010014555.1:0-22640 GCA_034211315.2 Aedes japonicus
AGCGTCCTATGAAAAGCAGAGATTCTCCAAAATCCCAGCGTCCTACTACTACTACTACTAAAATGTGCCAGAGGGGCTCTACATCTTTGCTCTTTTTTTAAACATTTACATTTGATTTGTGGTGTGCTTCGTTAATTTGATATTCTAATTTCCATTTCATCCCTTACGGGGATTGGAGATCCCAGCGTCCTAATGATAGGACAATAGTTGTACCAACAATCAATGTTCAACTAGCGATTTGAAATTGGTTCACTGTTGTAGAACCCCTTGGTCCGAAGTACACTTTGCAGCTATCACCTTGCAATATATTCTTGCGCTTTTCGGTACACGAAGCTTTGTTTTTGCTGTGTTATTTTGACAGAATATTTGAGGGTGTGTTTGTATGAGTAATATATTAGGGGCGAATCATTAATCTTTGGGACCAAGCTTGGGACCGATGTACTAGTACTTCCTGGTCCAAAAACTATGCCCATTTTTTTCTTGACTATCCAACCGCTACACACTTAGAAAAATTTACAGTATTCGGTATTTTTTTACCGAACTTTCAACAGCTGAACGTTCGGTAATCCGATTTACCGGATTTCGGTGAAATTTTACAGTAGAGGGATTCCATCCAGAATGTGCCGGAAATCCCAAAAATCATACCCGATCATCATTGATTTGGATGAAACTTGGCACATGAGTTCGGTACGTTGGAAAAAAAAAATTCCACTGGTGTTAAGATAATTTGGGTTCAAGAGTAACTTTTGAGATGGGCGTATGTGTTTTTTCCAACATTTTACTTGAAAAATCGTAGTTCAAAAACCATTACATTTAGAGAAAAACTTTATATAAAGGGAATTGTAGGGAACTAAAAGCCTTTCTTAAAAAATATACACAGAAAAAAAAATTTTTTTTCATCAAGAAAAATCAAAAATAATTACTAAAAATAAAATATCTAAAAAACATATTTTTAATATTTTTTTAATTTGTTGTATGGAAATTTGAGGAAAAAGACACGTTTTAAAAAAACTCTAGGATGGACGCTCTTATAATAAAAAAGTTTTTCAAATAGCGAACTTTGGTGTATATTTCAAATTTTGGTTATTCATTCTTATAAATAAATTTTGATGTTACAATATGGTTTTGGAGATTATTACAAACAATAATGATCATAATGATAAACCACGTAAACGCAACCGTTTTCAAGATATTTCTGATTTTCTTTCAATAAAATTTCAAAACCTCAAAAAATACGCCCTTTTCATAAATTACTCGTGATATTAAAACAACAATAGCTAACGATTGTTTCTCTTGTGTTTTTAGCCTTTTTAAAACACATGTATGTGCCTCTTACTTACTCTTAACAGCTCGTCGATTGAAAAAGCTTCACTTAAAGTTATAAGACAAAAATAATGAATTATGGTTGGATTTATATTTATATATACCATTTATTAGTCTCGGTCATTGATAATATTACATAAACATTATATAAACTATTGATTGCTTTTATATATATTATGAATCCTGCCTTCTTCGTCATTCGAAAACAGTTTTACAAAAACTTCGTTTTCTGAAATTGGAACGAATGAGTGGTACTTTTGTGTACCTGCAATCGTTTTAGTCTGTCGGTAAATTTCATTCCATTCTGCTACCCCCTGTTCATACTCTTCATGTGATACATAACAAAACGACATTTTTGTTAAACAATCATCACTTTTTTGGTTCGCCCATTCGAATAACTCTAATGCACTTTTTATAGGGTGTTCATGTTGTACAGCAAGGCTTGCATATCTTGCCATTCGTTTTAATGTACCACCAATTGCATCGCAAGGTCCCTTACCGTGGGATGTTGCGAAAAAATGCCATTCAGCATCAATATTGTATTTCTTTTTAAACTTACAAAGGCTTGCAAAGTTCTTCCTATTTTTATATTGGGATGCTGCCCCGTCAGACATAAACGTAGCTTTCTTTACTTTAATTTTTGTTTTGCAAAAAGCTTATTAGTTTTGAAATAAACACCTGCACCGCAATCGTATCATGTTTCAACACTTCTGAGATAACAATGAAACTGATATTTTTAAGTATTCAGATTCCGTGTAATAAATGACAAAAGGGTGAATAGTGGCTTGCTCATTACTCCAATAACTACTTTGAACAGCATCTTGAAAAACAAATGAATAATTTTCAGAAAAATCACAAATTATTATTACTTCGCCGTCTTTAAGACAACTTTTATAATCTCTCAAGAAACTAGACTGCTGAGATTTGACAAAATCGTGGGATACTAATTGTTCCAACTTTTCACAAAAATAAGCAATAAATTCATCAATTGGTTTAACAAGTGTCTCTAAACTACATCTATCAGTTGAAATCCATTGCTCAAAAGATATTTCAACTAAACCACGTTTTTCTAATTTGTCTGTTAAACTACTCTCACAATATGAAAAGCCTGGACATCGTTCGCATTCACGGAGGTAACATTTTTTAGTTCTAGTCGATGAGCTACATAATATTTCTTCAAAACACAATTTATAGTCAGCAGTTCGATTAATATGCTTCTTCTATATGACCCTCCGCATAATTTCATCATCTGTACATTTCACACTTGTCGCCCCTGCGACATCTATCTCGCTGTTACTTTCATCGCTTTAGCAAATTCGCTCCCCTTCATTCTCTGAGCGGCCCGACCGATACAGCCATAAAACAATTATAAATATATTGATTGCAATATTAAAACAATAGTGCTATTTATCTTGTTCTTTTCAAATGAGTCTTCTTATCATCCTGATATCAAAAGAAAAGAGGACATTAGAGTAATGTGAACGTTATAATATGAAGATCTTGGAAAATTTATCATTTCTGGTGGAAATCTCGATTAACTTAAGAAAAGAGCGAATTTTCTTATGTTTTTTCATTCTATTGAAATAAAATCCGAAAAATCTCGAAAACGGTTGCGTTCAGGTGATTTATCATTATCATCATTATTGTTTTTAATGATCTCCAAAATCATATTGTATAATTAATTTTCATTTATAATAATGAATAACCAAAATTTGAAATATGCACCAAAGTTCGCTCTTCGGAAAACTTTTTTATTATAAGAGCGTCCATCCTAGAGTTTTTTTCAAAACGTGTCTTTTTTTCTCAAATTTCCACAAAACAAATTTGAAAAATATTAAAAATATGTTATTTTTTATATTTGATTTTTAGTATTTATTTTCGATTTTTCTTTATGAAAAAAAATTTTTTTTCAGTGTACATTTTTTTTACAAAGCCGTTTTAGTTCTCTACAACTCCCCCATATAAAGTTTTTCTCTAAATGTAATGGTTTTTGAACTACGATTTTTCAAGTAAAATGTTGGAAAAAAAACATACGCCCATCTCAAAAGTTACTCTTGAATCCAAATAATCTTAACACCAGTGGATTTTTTTCAACATACCGAAGACGTGTACCAAGTTTCATCAAAATCGAAGATAGTTGAGTTTGGTGACCGACCGATTTGGCGTGGAATCAGTCAGTATTCCGGTAAAAAAATTACCGGAATTTGTCAAATTTTACCGAAATCCGGTAAATCGGATTACCGAACTGTTCAGCTATTGAAAGTTCGGTAAAAAATTACCGAACACTGAAAATTTTTCTAAGTGTGTAGTTGTACCACAAATATGATGAATTTAATTCGATACTTTGGTAAAGTCATTTTCTAGGCCTATACGAAAATTCCATTTTACATTAATGTTGTGTAGATCTGAAGAGGTTGTTATACCTAAAATTATTTTACTTGAAAGTTTATCAAAATATGAGATAAATTTCCTACCATCAGAAAACTTGTCTAGAAGAATAAAAACCACAGGCTATCAAGCATCCAAGATCAATCAATTTTTCTTGGATACACGCAGAAAAAAGGATTGTACATTTGAAAAAATATTGGGTCAAATTTAATAAAAATGTTTGTCTTTTGGGAACTAACAAACATTTTTGTTGAATTCTTTTTTTTTTATATCATTCGCAAACAACGACATCTTGCGTATTTTTCTAAGATCTGTTTGCGCCCACAATTAAAATAGCACCGGAAACAGATAGTGGGAGTTATCATTGTTTACAATTGTCACTTTTGAACTATCGGCGATTTTGTCTAGAATTATCTTGAAACTAACGTTAGGGGGATAGAACCGATTACTCGCGGCCGTCTCGAAGTTAATAGGAATTACAATTGAAGGATGGGAAGAAGGGCGGAAATTTGAAGTATGGTTTACAAAACACGTTTATTTTAAATTCGGAATTGGCTAACAACTTATAACTAGGCTACGGGACGGGGTTTAAGCAGTTTATTCAGCGCCTGGGACATTTGATGAAGCTGTATGTACTCTATAATTAGAACCCGTTCCTCCGTTTTACCCATCCGCTCTGGAAAAAAATCAACCAAAATATGTCGATTGCTACGATCACAAACTCATTTACTAGCAGGTTATGAGACAGACGTACACGACCATACTTTTAGTTTGTTATTGATCTTTAGATAGGCAATGTGCATTTTTTGTTTCATTTACTCTCCCCGCAATGTTAGACATAGCGACTGTGACGACAAACGGGATGCTTCGTTTAAATACAAACAAATGTAAGAGACAGCAGAGTTCACGTTACAATATCGGCGCGCTATGTGCATGCGGTTAACAAAGAAGAGAAGAAACATGGGCTCTCTCAAAAGCCGCAGTGATGCCATAGCTGCCGCTCAGCAGCGAAGCATTATTTATCGTTGAGTACTATCAACAATCAATTTGCAACTAGCGATTTTTATAGTTGTAAAACCCCTTGGTCCGAATTACACCTTGAAGCCAGCACCTTGCTGTACATATTTGCGCCTTTGTTTTGATTTGCTGTGTTATTTTGACAGAATATTTGAGAGTGTGTTCATGTGAGTTCATTATTAGGGGCGCATTATTAGGCTTGGAACCGATGTGCAAGTACTGACTTAGCTAAGAAAAAAATCGTTTTTGTATGGGACCTACTGGTCTGAGAGTTAGTCTATGGTACTATTGGACAACTCCGAAACATGTTCAACATCCAACATCCAGTTCACGTGCAGCCAAAATATCTCTAACCGGTTTATTGAGTTGTCTACCTCGAGCCCGAAGGGTATCATAAAGCTCAGATCTGACTTCACGATACACAGCACATGACAAAATTACGTGATCTGCGTCCTGGTAACCTTTTCAACATTCACAGAGATTGTTGCCGCTCAGCTCAACTCGGTATAAATGAGCGTTCAAACAATAATGATTGGACATGAGGCCAGACATCACACGACCCATATCCATACCCCCAAACCAAGACTTCTTCAACACCTTTGGGTTGATAGAATGTTGCCGTCGCCCAAATCTCCATTACTCCATTTATACTGCCAGCTGACGAGTGATATCTGGCGAAAAATAGGAAAAAAATCGTTGAAGGCGATTTTTCAATCGTAAACATTGTCTTTCATAGCGCCCACCTTTGCAAGCGTGTCCGCTCTCTCATTGCCTCGAATCAAACAATGAGAAGCTGCAGACTCCTTACGAAGAGGTGGATGAGATAGTAAAATGAAATACTGATCAATGAAGCACTTAGAAAATTTTGCAGTACTGGTAATTTTCCGAATTGCAGAAAATGAACGTTAGGTAGTCGCATTTACCGGTTTCACTTTCAGTAGGAGTCGAATAGCTTCTATAGGTAACTGATGACTATTCCGTTGAAAATTCGGTAAATACGATTGATCCGGTGTAAGTGAGGCAATAATTTCTAGCGTAAAGTGCGTTGCCACTAATTAAGTGACATATACAGCACAAGGAGCTTGAAGTTTACGATTGGCGCTATGAATTTCATTAGATATACCAAAGCCTGCTGACTCCTATATCAATGATCCGTCAGTGAAGAACGATTTTGTGGAATCAACTTGGCCAAACTTTGCAGCAAATATTGCCGGAGCAATCATAGGCCGATGAGATTTCATGAAGCTCCTGCTTCATAGATAAATCAAAATTTACCGAATGGTCGAAGTCGGAGAAGTAAACACGATTGAAAATATTCAGCCCTTCGCCGAATATTTCCAATCATGTTGGCTTCTCCGACTTCGACAATTCGGTTCATCTTTATCCTGTGTTATGTACAAATGATACAAAGTCATGAAGCGAGTTTGAGAATTCAACTCGAGAAGCTTCTCAAAATTTCGATTACCTGGGGGTTCATTACTTCACACCTGGTGAGGAGCCGGAGAGATAACTCTGTAAACCGATCCGAGAGTGGCAACATGCCAGCCAGCACTTCAAGACTCATGGTGTGAGTAGAGTGCATGCAACCTAACGCGATACGAAGACACCGATACTGAATACGTTCCAGTTTGATGATGTGTGACCGATCGGTAAGGTAAGTTAATGCAAAGTAAGTAGGTAAACATAAATTAATAGTAATTTCAGTTCGTCTTAATATGAAATAATTTCAACTCAACATTCAAAATCAATTATCTGGAAATGAGTGTTGATATGAAAAGGAGCTGATAAAAACATTCCCTCCAGTACACGCGAACAAATGGAAAATGTGATGTGATGTGATATGATAGGAAGCCACCACCACTGCAGGACTTGTCATGACGTACAGTTCCTCCTAATGGCAAAATTGTACATACCTGTAATCCTCACTATTTCGTTGTATGAAGGGCCAAAAACGGGGGTGGGGACCCGTAAGCAAAAGCACTTACACGAAACCCACGGAAAGGATAGAGAATCTCCTTCCAACGAAACGCTCTTATTACAGGAAATGAACAGTATGCGATACACATTAAGATTTCCGTCTGGTGGTTTTTTAAAAATAGGGTTAGCAAACTCACTGTAGACAGTCGGAAGATAATTAGACCTTCGTTGATCTCGATCTGACAATTTCCATCAAGGAAGGCATAATTGTCATCCATGACTTGGGCCAGATAACCACGAATCCCTCATCCAGCCTACAGTTCGTCTGGTACCCTGTATTCCCCTCTTACCCTTTGGAATATGTGTATATAATGAATGTAATAGAATATAATATATGTATTAACAAAATGTAACTGAAAGCCACTGGATTGTTGCTGCAAAATAAAATTTGGATATGTATCAATATTTGAACAGTCCTCTCAACAAAGATAAAATTTTAATGAAAAGATATTTGATTTGTTTTATTATTTTGAGAATCAACAGACTATTCTATAGGTCGAAGAAAGCAGTTTTAGTGATCGAAGAGCCCGGTTCGATGATTTCTGAAATAAATGTAATATCACTAATCACATATATTTAAAAACCAATAATACTGCTACTATCACACTTCAGTCTTTTATGGAGTAGTAGTAGTTCAGAAATAGAATTTTAATGAAAATGTTATGCTGAAATTCTGACAAACAAATTGAGAATTACAAGCATTAAATTGTCATGCTGCGCTGTGCCCTGAAATGCAAAAGTAATTTGAAATACAAAGATGTCACAAGGCTTGCTGAAATTATAAATTAAATGAGAATGGAAAATACACCCTGCTTTAACACAATCTTCAGTCGCAGCCACTCACTTTCCTATTGTCAAATTGGCAACGTTGCCCATGCTACGCCAACCAGCTTCTCCATGCTGAAATACTGAAAAAATGTGTAGAAAACTACAGTCGAAAAACTAATTAGTGTGATATAACCACTATGGAACTGACTCTTAGTTTCGGGTCTTGACAGACAGTAGGGATAAAAATCATGCTCGTTACTTTCAAAAGCGTAGATTTTCAGGCAACATAACATTGACTGCCAATAAGTTCCATGCGAAAATCAAATGATAACTCGTGACAACAAACGTAATCCGAAGAATGAAGGTTCGATTTTTAAAAATGCTTTGATATTCATTTATGTAACCAGGTTCATTTTCAATATGAATTTCGATGTGTCAGAAATGAGATTCAATAAACCACAATGAATATCAATTAGCCGTCGGGATCGCATAATACGCAAGGAGCAGTCCAGTCCAGGGTATTCTTGCTAGAATCTATTCTTATGGAACGATGATGACGGCCCAAGTGGTTTCATGTTCGTATTAGGATTCAAAATCACTCAATAATACAAAAAAAACATCACAAGAGATGATATTCAGATTTCGTCTAATGAAATTCATGCTTACCGATTGATAATCAAAACAACAGTGACAGCAGATTTTTGATCCGAATTTAGAGCTGACTTCATTCATTGCAGCAAACAAAATTTAGTGAGCATAGAAGTGACAGTGGTAACCATGAAAACCGAGAATGTAAACATCATCATTACACTGGGATAAAATCATTTTCACTTTTTCATGAATATTTTATGAAAATCCAAGGCACTGATCCCTACTGAGCACTTGCGGCACGTCCAGCCGGCCAGTTCAGCGCAAGGAAGTACACGCGAACAGATGCAAAATACGCAAAAACCAAATCTAGGAGACCTTCTTCAGCCGGTACAAAACTGATTGTTTTCTAGATGATGTATTTTAAATCTGCAAAATGGCAGTCATTAATTGGTAATCAATAATGATTAACTCATCGAATCATTAGCTCGATGGATAGAGTTTATGTTCCTTTCATTAGATGTGAAATAATTTGTTCAAAATAGGAGTTTTATACTCTATTTCATTACAACTGATGAAAACAGTAACCCCTGATTAATAGTATTACGTGATATAGAGTATCTTGATATCAACTGACATATACATTATTTCCAGTGAAAACTAGATGTATATTTGCTGAGATCAAACGTGCTGATGTGAACGTACTATAAAGCGTTCTCAAATTTATAAACTCGTATTCTTTCTTCTTGTGACATTTCGTTGCGTATATAAACAAAGTACCACAGTGTTGCCAGAAAAGGATTTGAATTTCATGGTGAAAATAATGTTACCACTTTGCAGAGCTACCAAAAGGGCTCATATTTGTTCTGCATGGTTATATTGTTGGTTATATTCACCATAAAATGTGGAACAAATTGGAGCTTTAGAAAATTTGCAGCAAAATGAGGAATACATGAAAAAAACGAAGTCATTAACGCTAACGTTATAAGAAGTACATTGCCCTTAGAAGAAAAATATAAATAATGTGGTTATCGTCTGACAAGAAAGTTCTATTGTTTTTATATTGGTTTCACACAGTCCATATCCTGTCGGTTTCCTACTCAATCACTTAAGTCCTAGAGGTGTTGACCATTTTAACTATTTTGTTGAAATTTTACATGAATCTAATATGCATCTCCAAATATAAGTGCTGGACAGCGTTAAGGAACCTCATATAAATCTCCGTAAAGCTATGGACTTGACATAGCATAGTTGCGAACTGCTTGTACTCTCTAATTTGGAGCTAAACGCGTGTTCCCCTCGAACATATGCCCACTTTCCTCCGTGGGCCGGTGTAGCAGTCTGCTGATTACAGGTGATATCGCCTACTAACGTTGAAAACCAGCTCTGACATGGAAAAACTAGCCTCCGGTTGACCGTTTTTGGGTTATGCTCGCGATGGTCTGCCGCAGCTAGTGTGCCAAGCGAGGCAGAGGCAGGTTTATGTTGGAAGCAATTCTTTGACATACATAAATAGGCTGGCAGCAGTGATACGAACTGGCCCGGTATGCGGCAACGGGAAGGGAGCAAGCGGCAGGGAGGACTCGCCCGATCTTGAAGTCAACCTGTTTATTTACCATTCGTAGATGTGATTTCCGAAAGCGTGTGTGGGATGTGGCGGATTGCTGTAGAACAAATTTATGCAAATGTGGCACTTTGGCAAACTCGAAATGTGGTTCTTGTCGTATCTTGACGAGTGACTAAACATTGGTTTGGAGAGCAAACAACGCCACCATCGCATGCGGCCAATGCATGCGGCTTTTGATGACGACAGAGCGCGACGGCACTCTGACGTCGGGAGAAAAAGTGATTGTTTGAAGGTTACTTATTGCGCGCGCCGTCATCGCCGCCACCGCCAACGCCGCCGCCGCCGCCACCGCCGTGATGAATAGGAGAGTGGAGAATGTTTCATTTCGTGTGTTATGCGTTTTACGTGATTGTATTCATTAGTCCGCTAATAAATAGTAGCAGAATAACAGCCAACAACAACAGCAACAACCACATAGGCGAACGGCGCAAGAGCTGTAAACTGTTCGATGATGGAAATCAAAGGAGCGAACATTGTACGTACGCAAATTGGCGCCTTGGCGCAGAAGGGGTGATTCAGAACTCGAGGCACCTGTCGTTTGGCAGGTTTTAGGAGTTGCGTTCAATTGTGCAGTAGCGCCAAAGTAGATTAAAAACAATTAGGTCAGAATTGTCGAAACGACAGTTGATATTTAATTGAAGGTCTGACGTAAAATTTGGTTCACATAATTGAATAGACATTAGACATTTCAAGTCTATTCCTTATCGCATATTAGCTTATAGCATCCAGGGGTATTCACTGCGGGAGTATACCCAAGCAACAGCAAACCGTCGTAATTAGTTGCAGTAACTCGATTGTGACCTACTGGAGTCACATTGATGTTACTATAACCGATTTGCAAAAAAATGTGCTGATGGGGATCTGGAATCAAACAGACTACCTCCAGCATGTTCTTGTTTTGACTGACTGAACTACGTAAGGACCCTAGACCAAAAGGGTTTTAATATGGACTCTAATTTTGTTGATCAGGTTCGGAATGGCTTGAAGTCATTTTTCGCAAGATGATACTTTGGAGAACATTTCAACAGCAATATCGCTCTGGAACTCGGGTTTTGTTTATTCCCTGCCTGGTAATTATGGTATCATCATACTTACCAAAACAACTTCAATATATATTTCGAATTCCTTTGCGTCGAATTGGCGTGAAATCTTTGTTTACTTTGTCAGAAAACAATTGCCCAGTTGAAGATCTAAGAAGGCTAATTTTTTTCTAAATTGGCGTATTAATTTTTCGCTACGGAGTTCAAACCTGCACTGCAAATTGTTCCTCGTGGTTAAAGACGTTGTGGAAGCACTCATCGTCAAATTCGAGAAGAAGGACCGCATTTCAAATCGTACGAGTATTTTGAAATTATTCGAGAAAAGGCTACCACCAAGAATCTGCGGACCATTTTGGGAGGTACTTTAGCCAAGAAATCCGCAGCCAGCCTGTCAATCATAAGGAAGCAACGGGTTGGCTTGCAGATGAAAGAAGATGTGGTTATGAGGACTCGTTTGCTGGAATTTGAAGGACTGTTGGAACGAAGTTAGCGGAAAGAGATCTGGTTTTGGAAATCTAGTGACGGCGTAGGAAAACTTCGTGGAAAACGTTTGGACCTCGTAAAACTGCGTTTGTAACTGAAAATTGCAGCCGAACGCCGAACCAGTGAAACAGTCGAAGACATGTCAGTTTCATCAGGTTTCATCAGTTGCTCCGCTCCACAGAGCGGCCGAAAAGTCTCGACCAACCATCGGAATCGAATTTTCTTATTTTGTTTTTGGTTTTTTTTTACCATCCATTTTCAAATCCGTTTTTTTTTTTGCTTTTTTAGGCCCAAAGATAAACCATTGAAAACTCTCAATCTTAAGAGAAAATTGCTGCGTAAGTATCCTGGTGTCTCAACATATAAAGAAAGACTTAATAGACCTGGATGTAGAAGCGCTGAATTAAGAAATATCAAATAAGATTACTGCTCAAGTAACAATCAAAATGCAAATTGGTTTTATTCATGTTTTATGGTAGTTTTATCAAAGCATTATGGAGATCATCTGGTTTTATCAGGGCATTTTCCAAGTTAAGGTGGTTTTAATTGATTAACAGTTCTTAAGAGTGATTAAAGAACACTTGAGGAAACCTCCATAAAACTACATCATTAATAAGTGTTATTCACTTTATAAGTAATTTTATAAGATACTTGATTCCCCTTTCAAGACATCGTTTCGCAACTATCATAAAACCTGATAAAAGTTTTGAAAACGTTTTATGACATTCTTCTTTAAGATGAATGTATCTTAAAAATGCTGTCACAAAACGCTCTTAGAACCATTTGGTTTCGAATAAGAGCACATACTCTTGAGAAAGAACATTATGTGAAAAATAAACAAACTGGAAAATGGACGCCAATGGGTGAAAGAAATTATAAAATAGTTGATCGTTCAAGCGGAAATTCAATAAAAACCTATCCAATATAGGTACTCCTTCATCTCAGCCACCAACGGCAAATTTTCAATAGATTTCATTGGATTCGCAGTCTACTGAGACTTACTTATCAGAAAAGTCTATGCGTTATGCGTCCTAATTTTTGTAACGAATCAAATTAAATGCATGGTGCATGAGGGTTATTCCGAGAGTCGAAGTGACGTTTGTCATTTGGTGAGGTGCGAAAACTCACTTGCGGTGACGTGACTCTCCATTTGATTCACCCAGAAGAGTCACACAAACGTCACTTCGACTCTCGGAATAACCCTCATGTCGCCAATTGAAAACCGAGAATCATAACTCATGATAATTGATTTTATGCCAGTTGTGCAAGTAAAATCTAACGACCCATTAGTGCGTTATATGGCGCACCTCCGTGGAAATACAGCGCAGTACTTTCGACGTAAAGTTTAACGTGCACTACGATAGTAAAATGTTATGTTAATGTTAAATTCTCCCGAGTCGTGCATTTCAGTTCCCAATAGTCTACACAATATTTATACTCGTTGCAAGTAAAAATGTGTATATCATCTGAGCGAAAATAGATTTTTCCTATGATCTATACGTTAAATCTAAAGTCGGAACTAGTGCGCTGGAATCGCTCAGTGATCCACTACACAGCGCACCTCTTCCGACGTTAGGTTTAGCGTATAGATCAAGAGAAAAATCATTTTTAGCTCAACTGATGTTTCAGCCATCGACGCAATATTATTATCTGTTATTCTTCCCAAAACCATTGTTAGCATATTCAAGTTAGATTTTTGTTTTGTTTTTTTTTATCGACTTACGCTGGTGATTAAAAACAATAAATTATAAGCTGTAATTATGACTAAGAACAACAATTATGCATAGGCTCTTTTGATTTGAACGTTATCGGTTTTATCGATGTTATGTAGAATACCTACTTTATGCGTGATTTTATGAAATGAGTCTTGAAAACTTCTTCAAGTGTATCTTAAAATTAAATTTGTTACTCGGGTGGCCACGCTATCAATATCGAGTATTATATCTACATTCCCTCGCAAGATGTGGAGCTGGGTGGTGTAGTATCCGATGCGTGTTTGATTGCTGAGGACCTTAAACGAGCATTTGGTAGAAGTCACTCGTGAGCTTGTAATTAAGCTGGATGTAAATCATTTACATTCAAGACGAAACGTTTCAAGGCGAAAAAACGTTTCTGTTTTCAGACTTCTATTGATTTCAGTTAAATAAAGTTCCCTCAGACTATGTAAAATTAGATGAAGCTTTTTTCCGGTGCGCTTGTATGTACAGGGGTTATACAATTATCCCAAGCAACACACATTCGCCGTAAATGGTTACAGCAAATTGTTTGTGACCGAAGATTCTTGCGCACAAGCTGTGCAGAAGAGTATTTACAGTATGTATATCACCTCTCGAGCCGTTCGACTTTGTTGGGCCATATTTTGCAACAGGTGTTGGTTTTTGTTTGCAAACAGATTGGTGTACACTTAGGTTTTTTTACACGGGCGATACGTTCCACTTTTACTATGAAACCGTGTAAAAAAAGACAAAATAAGGTTGATAAATTCAAATGCATAAACATTTTAAATTGCTTCGATTTTGTTTGCATGTGTTACCTTTCCATACAATAGTACAATGATTACTTTTTCCCGAAAACGTAAAATGTGATTAGAGTTACACCTCGTTCACACTACAACTTATATTACGTGATATAGACTATCTTGATATCAGCACCTATACATCTAGTTTTCACTGGAAATAATGTACATGGCATTTGATATCAAGATACTCTATATCAAGTAATATAGGTTGTAGTGCGAACGGGGTGTTAGGTAGATAAGTTGTTCCGTTCTGGAGTTATTACAGAAAACAAACCGTGTAAAAAAAGGCCGAGTAAAAAAGACCAAAGTGTGTATGAATTGGCTGTTATAAATGATGTTTTAGCGCAAACTGTACGACCAGGATAAAATCCTTAGATTTCTTCACGCCCAGAACTCAGTTTCGAATATCATGGCTCTTGTAAATGTTCATGAGCTACTGTATTACATGTCAAGCCATCAATTTGACTCCCAACAGTACCAAGAAAACCTGGAAGTTCTCAGTAGCGATCTGTGGGAACGCCAGCGTTGATACAGTCCGTTCAGATGTTAGTAATCCGTAGTCCCATTTCGAGCAAAGCTGGCTAATGTATAAGAAGCAACAGTAAGAAGAGTGGTGCAATTTATAAGGAAAATTCAGGGCTCGGGTTAAAGTTAGCAACGAAACGAAATCTGTATTTCTCCCTCTTTCACAGTCACCTCACCTACGGAATACTAGTGTGCAAAACTGCGAACAAAACATCACTGAAAGCATTGCAAACTATCCAGAATAAGGCAATAAAGGATTTGTTCGTTTATCATCGAAGAACATCTGCGGTATTCATCCACTCACAGCACGACATATTGGCTATCAACAACGTGTATTCCAGAGCAGCTGGCATGCATGTTCACCGAATCCTAAACCATGATACAACAATTAATCGATTTCACGAACGTCTCATATCCACCCGACTGAGCACGACAACATACGGACAGAACTCTACATTAAAAAAAGCAATTAGTTTGTATAACGATCTTCAGCAAGATCTAAAAGTTCTTCCTCAAAATAGTTTCAAATTTAAACTGAAAGCAGTGTTTCTAAATAATCAGTTCCACGAATAATCTTGTCAAATGACGATATTCGAAGAAGTAATGTTTTTTCTTGTGCATCAACGTAATAACAAACAGTATGTCTATATTTTTTACTTTTAGTAAGTCACTATGAGGCTTGTTGTGTGTTAAACGTCAGTGTTCCCCGAACACTAAGTTCGGGAATCGCAGGTTGGAACTAGTGTCAACCTAGTTTTAAAAACGAATTAGATATTATTTCTTCAAAAGGGCGATGTTGCTGAGAGCCTAAAACTACGTTAATCGAGTATCCTCTTGTAGCCTGTAGCCGGGATCTATTTTTCCCAAGGCAAAAGGCAATGTTTGTCTGTGGCTTGCTGTACTCGGGTGACGTTTAGAACAGGCCTTGGCCATCATGACGCGCCATGCTAAGTAATCCAGTGGCTTAAGATCGGGGCTGGATGGCGGCCACATATTCTTTGCCAAGAACGGCAGATGTTCCTGCTATCACTTCCGAGTGTGGTTCGAGGTGTGGCATGGTGTGGTTTAAAAACAACATTCGACTTCGGGCCGTACTGATATTTGATCCACGGAAGATCATACATACTTAAAATTCCGATGTAAACCTCCGTGTTAATTTCTCCTTTACGATTGGCGCTCACTGCCTGAGAGCGCTGTCTTTCTTGGTGCTTATAGCCTGAAGCCAGAAAAACAATAGTGGTCCTCAACCATTAGAAATGGACACCTTACAGATGCTTAAATCGTAGCGTGCAGTGGTGAGTCCGACTGCAATGGGCTCTCCTCACTGTTAGACTTGCTTTAATAACCACTGATTATCCTAATCATGCCATTGTATGAAGGGCCAAAAACGGGTTGGGTGGATCGATAGGAAGCCTCACTTATACATTTCCACAGGGATAAAAAGAATCTCCTTCCAACAACAAGATTGAACAATTGGTCAAAAGAGCGAGCTATCTAACATGAGGATGCCCCAATGAGCGGGGAGAAAAGATCGCACTCTTTTCTAAAACGGTTAGCAATGGGAAGGGAGTTGGCATTCCCACTCTCCCCATCCAGAGTGCTTCCATCGGGTGCCCTGATGGCCCCTCCCACTCGCATGAAATATTTATATAATATTATATATATTTACGTAAATAAAAAAAAAATCAAGCATTCGTATCTATTATATATGATCCCCATTCTGTTGATCCTGAAATACAAGAAATGTTGTAAAGTGTTAAAGTGTGGAGTTAAAGTGTAGAGTTCCTCGCTAAAGCACGTTTTTGTTCATTTTCAGCGATAGCAGCAATTCACCAAAATCTTGATTTGGGGTACCCTGAAAAAGTTTGTTAAATTTATTGTAATTTTACAAAACTAACATTTATAATTTTTAATTTTACTGTTGCCATAGTCACTATTTGCTGCTTGATGCTAATTTTATAACAGAAATTCGCTTATATTTTTGCTGGCCTAATATTTATTACTCCTGAGTTAGGAAAGCAGGGAAGATTTAATTGAAAGCGACTAGAATACACATGAACATAAAAAACAATAAGTAATGTTTAAGTCATCTATGACGTAAAATAAAACAGCTTTATCCAATATAATCATATTGTGAGTTATGATAAAGTAATGACAAAGATTGAACCGTAAAACTAGACACTAGCCAACTGGCACACAGCGCTGCATGAATTAGATCAGCTCAGATTTGGTAAAATGTACATTTGCAAACCGGAAATGAAAAATACATTCAGTAATAAGTGCAAAAGCCTATCGAAATTCCGTTGTAGCTTCTTGTATTCAAGACACTAGATACTTCAAAATCATAAAAGGAGTAGAAAAGATAAAAATTCTAATTCTAATTGTTACTGTTATTGATCAGCCCCCACCTTGGCAGGAAACTACCTGCCATTTTGCACCTAAGCTGAGGTGAGAAATTACCGCAGCCTACACGCTACAGTGCGTACTAATCCATATGGTGATGCCACCACTTCATTAGTGGTACCAGCTTACTGTAAATTGGTTAGGGATAGGAAGCGATTGATAGGAAATATTCAGAGAGAAGGAGTCGCCTTGAATTGTGCCTTAAAATGAATTAAGCATAACGAAAAACAAAACAAAACAAAATAGACAAAATAAAACAGGATATTAGATATTCTCTTTAAAGCTATATGCTAGAAAACTACTCCTCGCACGGAGAATATATAAAATAACAATTAATGTAAGTAATAGATCAAAAGACCGTTGCCGTGTGTACACTCTAGCGAATGTTTCTATGTTATAGTAGTAGGTTACACTCAGGAAATTGTCCGTACGGTTTTCATACGATCGGAACTATGAACATTGTTGCTGATTATCGACTGTTACTTTTCAATGTTGAGATTGTTTCTTTCGGCGCAATGTATTTTGCCTTCTTCTAAGGATCATAGAACTATGAACCACAAAGCAAAGATCCAAGACTCATTCCATACGAAATCGTATGAAATGATTACTGTTGCATTAGTAGTGAAAAACATGCCTTATATACACTTTCAATCGATATCACTTAGCGTTTGTGGTCCCGTGACATTGAGGCTCGCCTCTGGATCCCGAGGTTCATGGTTTGAATCGCTATAACAACTTTTTTTTTCTGTGCGGAAAATTTGCATACGATCGTCCTATGAGCGTCTTTCCATTAGAGAATCGTATGAAATTTTCAATAACATCTTGTGGCAACTTTTCACACGATATTCGAATGAATTCCTTTTGATTTGTTCGCTAACGCTCTTTGCAGGGGCTTTTATACTACCGTTTTATACCAACACATTTGAAAAATTACCTTTTTTCATCAAAATCACGTAAAATTGATTGTCTTTCATTTCAATTTAATTTAATTTTCTTTGCTCTAAGAACCAAATAATTTGATACCCCAAAGCAATGAATTAAACCGATTTCCCTGCACTTCTCTAAAAAACTTTCCTGGACTTATCAGAAGAGCTTCCCTGATCTTTACAGAAGAACTTCCCTGGCCTTCTCAGAAGATTTGCCCCGTAGATCTCTGAAGGACTTCACTGAATTTTTGTAAGAAAATGCCTGAATTTATAGGAAGAACTTCCCTAAAATTACTTTCCTGAAATTCCTTGAAGAATTCCCCCGAACATCTATGAAGAATTATTTGAAAATCTCTGAAGACCTTCCCCGAAGTTCTCTGAAGAACACCTCCGAAGTTCTCTATAGAACTTTCTCTGAACTTGTATAGACAACTTCCCTGAATTTCTGTTATGGAATTCCCAGTAGTTCCTCTGAAATCTTTCCTGAAATTCCTCTGAAGAACTTTCCTGAAATTCCCTGAAAATGTACCTAAACTTCTTGATTGAATTATCTGAAATTCTCTGAAGAATTTCCTAGAAGTTCTCTGTTGAATGTCCCTAAAGATATCTAAAGAACTTCACCGAAGTTTTCTGAAAAACATCTCCAAAGTTTTCTGAAGAACATTTTCGAAGTTCTCTGAAGAACATCTCCGAAGTTCTCTGAAGAACTTTCTCTGAACTTTTATAAACAACTTCCCTGAATTTCTGTGAAGCACTGACGAAAAAAACCTTAAGACGTTCATTCATAAACCTTATAAAATTTAGCCACAAGGAATCGGTTTGAATTTCATACTTTTACCTTATGAATGCGAATGCGATGTTTTTTGTCTTCATTACCAGCTATGTTTAAGATATGATAACTGTATGAGTTTCATTTCACAGCCTTATGAAACACATTATTGTTAATAATGGTAATTGAACGTGCCCGTTATGGATTTAAACATTTATTTTTAAATACAATTTTCACTTTCATGTTTAGTATTTTTTTTGAATAATTAAATTAATGAGTCCAAAAACATCTTTATTTGCGAATAAAAGGTACCCACAGCATCTAACACATAAATCGACTCCCCTTTGCGGATCTCCAATGGAACAGCTACGATACTGTATGGCTTGTTAGTCAAAGCACCAATCGAGCAAAGATCGATCACATTTCCGGACAACTCCGACAGGAAAAACTTCTCTACATATGTTCAAATCTTCATATCATTTACTCGTCCAGTATTACCCGACTCCGGTAACTTTTGACGCGAGTAGGATACATCTCGACTCGTGCTGTGACTGCATCGGTTCATGATGGTCTAAACCAACGGGTCAATGTCGTTATCTTCGACGGCACGCTTTCCGCTATGATCGATATCGGTGAACCGTGGACGATCCGACCCGAAAGCCATAGCCTGATCCTGCAGATCGCATTCACTATCCTGGTTGCAAATCGGACAATCCATTGCGGATGATTCATCAGCAAGAACTCCATCACACCTACGCGAGCCTTGCGGGTCATTTCCGAGTTGGTCTTGATACGCCATCCCTTCATAACCGGCATGGCGCAAGCGGCTACCGGCTTGGGAGACTTTTCCACTTTTACCAAGCACATACGATAGTTACCGGCTGTGACCAATCGTTCGTGATAGCAGAAGGGAGGAACCTCAACACCCATGCAGCACCCTACAAATTAAAAATGAAAACAATTTTTACACTTAATGGCGAAATCCAAACACCCCATCCTAAATATCTTCACCTGCAGCACCGTTGTTCCCGCATCGACCATCACCGACACATCATCTACAAACACCTCAATCTTTTCGGGGAGCCTTGGCCGGAATCGTCCGTATGGATGACGACTTGCGTTGTTAGGCAGCGTACTCCAAACGCTAGTGCCCTAGTCAACGGCGCACAAAACGACTTGCCATGCAGTTATTCGTGTTCAATTTGGTTCTGAAAAAAAAAACAAAACAAATAATTCCGTCTGTTATCGAGCAAAATTTCCGCAGCAGCATTCAAACTTGTAATGAAAAAAAGAAACACCTCTTTAAAACCGGAATGGAAAATGAATCAACTTTGCCAAGAAGCAATAGGGGCTTTCTTGTTTAAATTTTTGGATATTTTCATCATTTAAAATAGGCTTACCTCGTATGCAAGAATATATTTTAAAGATGATCTCGAACATCGATTCCGCAACATTGTTAGTTCGCCATTGTTGTTGATTTATTCAATTGCCTTATGGTTTTTTTCATCCACGGAATGAATATGGAAATCATAAGGTAGTTTTGTGGAACTCATAAGATACACATAGATAAATCATTGAGTAAGTAAGAAAGTCGTTAGAGTCCTTATGAATAACATAATAATCTTAGTGAAGTCTTAACAACCTGCATTTGTGATACTTCATAAGGCGTAATTTATGATTATCAATATTTTTTTCAATCAGAGAGAATTTCAGAATTCTCTGAAACTTCGAAATTCTCTGAAGAACTTTTCCTGAAATTTCGAAATGAAAGTCGTTAACAAATGTGCAGTGGTATCGTTGGCTGAATATAGTGTAAACCACTGGTAGTACGTGTGCCCAACTCCATGTCGTTTCTTCAAAGCCAACCTTCAGTTCAATTTACCTGCATTGAGTGGACATATTACAAAATAGAAAAATATTGTAATGGAGCACGGACGTTAGATTACTAGATGTAAAAATACTCTATAAAAAATACTCTATAAAAAAATCTCTATAAAAAATACTCTATAACCTATTTAGGATTATATGTGAAATATCCAAATTAGGGTAACACCCACCATCAGAAGGCTCACGCTTTTCCCCATACACGCTCGCCTGATTCAAACTCCTCGATGCCCCCCGTAAAGTTTATGCTATTTATCCTTCCAAATAAACGAAATAGTACAATAAAATATTATAAAAATAAGCCAAATTTGGGTCGAACCATTTTTTACCGTTCCACCCTTTAATAAGTCTCGAATATTTATGCTCAGAGCTGCAATCAGAAACTTGAGCTTCGCGATTACACAAAACTTAGCCCCAGGTTTTGCATCGGGTTTTGCAGAATTAGTTCCGTTCCTTCCAGTAGTATCCTTCTCCGGTGGGATGCTTCTTCTTCAAACCATGGTGTTTATATCCAGTGCTGCGCTCCTCACCAGAGCTTCACCATCGCATTTTAATAGTTATTTTGGTAGTTGGTCAACACTAGCAGGTTTGCTATTTAAACCGGCCGATTATCGAGGTTAGGGGCCGGAATCTTGTCATTTTCGTGTTCCTTCATATGCTCGAACATTGCCATTCAGGTGCACGTCAAAGTACTACTTTCATCGTTCGAATCTAATAAAAACAACTTGACATTTCTACGACAAAGAAACGATAATCTAATTATATTTCAAATCTAATCAAATTGAAAGATTTGAAACCCATTAACTCTGAAAAGCATAGTGGTCGAATTACACTAGGTCAACTTCTATGTTACCGTCATAAATATATTACGACCCCAAACTTGCCAAGTTGGGAGAATCGAAACTCGTCATCCTACTACAGGAATCCAGTTCCACCGTGCAGCCATTACCAGTGAAACACCACTCCCAGAGCGAACCCGCTTTAACTCCCACGCAACATGTGTCAATCGCAAACAATCTTAACAACTCGTTCTCCAGGATAATTGATTCATTCCTCGAAACCGACAACGACGACCACTACAATCGACCGTACAACATCATCTAACTCCAACCCGCTCAAACTCAGGCCCCAGCAGCAGAGCGACGTACAAGTGGATGTTCAGCAGCAGCAAAAAAAAAACGCATGGAAATTGCTGCCGAAGCGCATTTTTGCCTTCATTTCGAGTCTACATCTCACGAACAGACTCGTCGATTTCCCGCTCACTAGATTGCCATTTTCCAACAGTCAGCGCGAGCCATGCCTGATGCGACATAGCGGACCCCTGGCCTACTAATGCTGATTCGATGTTTCTCCCCGCATACATTCATACCAACTGCTAAGAATGATTTCCAAATGTCAAAACGCTTATTTTGTCACAGCATTTTTGTCCCATGCAGGCTTTGATTGCTTTTCGATTTGTCAACTGTTTGCCGCTTCGACTGTGCAACGATTTTCAGTCATGGGTACCTTACTTCTAACGCCTTCGTCGTCGTATTTAGTAGGCAGAAATATGCGATACTTGTTGAATGTGGGCAAAACGAGCGACCAGCAATCGGCCTCCCAGCCCACACCACCCTTCCATCCCCACACATATGTTGAGGGGCAATTTTCCCGTGTAGTTGACATATTTGCCACCAGTCAGCAGCACCGATCGTGTGCGGACTGTTGCGAACGAGAACGCGATTTTCGAATGCGAGCGATGCAATGTGCGACGGTGTGTAGGCCGACGTGATCAATGTGCATGGAAGGAGGCATAGAATCGCGCGGTTTGGGCCCCATCGTCATTCACAGCGCGCACATGTTGCAACCGTTGCTGTCTGTTGTTTACATTGCACTGGTATGCGAAGGTAATGGAACATGTTGGCTTGTGATTGTGGTTTTTTTTCGAGGGCATTGCATACCATCGTACCCAGCGTTGGCCAATAGTGGTTTTGGTTGTGTGTATGTGAGGGGGTGGAGAGCTTCGAGCTTTTAGCGTGGGTTGAGGTTGATGGTGAATTTGTTCCAATCGGTTCATCGAAAAGCGAAGACATTAATAACGCAGCAAGCGGCGATGGCGATGTTGTTGCGCGAAATGTTGCGTGCAAGTTTGACACCCAGAGTGTGTGAACAGTGAAACAGCGGTAGGTTGAATCGTAGATTCCAATCATTATCCTTCGGTCTTGACAACTCTTTGGTCGAGGTGACAGCGAGGTCGACGACACTGGACCGAATCATCCTGGCTGGATTTCGACAAGGTTCAACCGGCGAACGATGCTGTAGGACTTCACAAGGCTGACTTATGAATGAATTTTTGTTTCACCCTTTGTTGTTCTTGTACGCCTTTAGCTTTCCTGACTACAAGGGTTGAGTATATACACTAGTG
>JASCZW010014556.1:0-22630 GCA_034211315.2 Aedes japonicus
ACATTAATTGTTATGTTATGTATTCTCCGTGCGAGGAGTAACGATTATGATGCAGAAGGAGATGTCTGCTTCATCATCATGAGCACCAAGAAGAACACAATTTTTGGCTAGAATGAAAGATGCGAAGAGCAGTGTTGAGCGCCGCAGCGTGGAAATTAACAGATGCTTTGAAAATTGAGCGAAAAGGGCATGTATCCGACGGGGATGAACCACGGACGTCATCTTGCCTAACATCCCACTGCGTAGGTTGTAGCCTGTTGAAGTGGCGGACTTGTTCCGTCGCCTACAACCTACTCCCGCAGTGGGATGTTAGGCAAAGATTGACGTCCATGGTTCGAGTACCATTGGATACATGCCCTTTCGCTCAATTTTCAAAAACATCTGTTAATTTTCCTACCTGATGCATTCTGACGGACCTTTCAACACTTTCTCTTCACATCTTTCATTCTAGCCAAAAACATTGTTGTTCACTCTTGCGCCTCATGGTGATGAGCGAATATCTCCTTCTACATTATAATGAAATATTTTTTTCAATGATAAATTAATTTAGTGCTTCATTTATCTTAGAATTTATTGTATTTTTTCATTCATATTATATTTTAATTCATTACGTTCTTCAATTTCGTTATTTATTTAGTTACATTTTTGAAGTATATCTATTTAATTATTTGTTTATTTGTTTTTCATAATATGTTACTGATTTATTAATTTATCGAATAGTTCAAACATATTTTTTGCATTTTATTATATTGTTAAATATATTTCTTTTAACTCTTTTAGGGTTTAAAAGTTGACTTTTTGCCTCCTGAGCTAGTTTGTTACCTTTTCTCTGTATTTATTCAAACATTTATTGCTTTTATTCATTTATTCTGTGGTATATATATGTATCTCATGATTTTTTTAATATATATAATAATTTACTTATTTATTTATATATTGGTTGATTTATATATTTAATAATCAAATGGATTTATTTATTTATACATAAAAAAATGAATTTACTTATTTTCTTATTAATTTTTCATTTATGTATCTGTTAATTTATATGTTGAATTTTCGTTAATTCAAATATGTATGGATTAATTTTTATTATTATTCATAGTATAATTGATTCATTTACTTGTATATTAATCATTGATCTCTTTTTAAATTTTTATTGTCTTTTATTTATTTATTTATTCCACAATATATTTTCATGTGTCTATTTTTACCTTTATGAATTCATGTTTTTATTTATTTCTATGTGTATTAATTTATTAACTCATTCATTATTTCATTTATGTATTTATTTGCTAATGTTTTTATTTATTAATTGATTTATAAATTTATTCATTTATTAAACTTTTATCTATTTATTAACTTATTTATATATCTATTTTATTTCACTCCACGCACGGAGAATACAAAACAAAACGATTATAGTTTTCATTTATTTATTCATTTATGCATTTATTTACTTATTAATTCAATAATTTATTTATTGATATATTTAGTTATTTATTTATAAAGTTATTTATTTTTTAAATTAGATTTTATTTGTTTGTATGTTTATTCATTGATTCATTTATTTATTGATTTATTTTGATTTATTTTACTATTAATGTATTTATTTCTAAAGATTTTTATAAATCTAACTTTGTTGATTTATTTATTTATTTATTAATGCATTTATTCATCTTCTGATTTCTACACTTCATGCATCTTTTATATATTTATTATTAAATTTATTTATAAATTTAATTATTTATTTATTTATATATTTATTTGTTTAATTATTCAGTAATCGATTAATGATTTATTTATTTATTACAATCGATATATCAAATAAGATTTTTTATTGACATTATGTTTATTTTCCTTGATATTGCGGAAACGAGTGCTAGGATTTGTAAATGTTAAGGCTTTGCATGCAGCTAGTTGTCGGAGTACCTGTGCAAATTTGTATGGGACATCAACTAAGTAGCTATTAGTGTGTAAAAACTTTCATCTTTCGACTTTGTCCCTGTCTTTGCTGATGTCCTCGTTCGTGTTTTATCATGCCATCGCTGGGCATCGTCAACTTCACACGCTTTATTGTTACTTTGAGTTTAAGAGGACTGACGAAACATCTAGAGATCCAAAGCATGTCAACGACTCCTGCAACGGCTGCAATGGTGAGCTTAAATAAGAAAATCATGCCCTTATAAATGACGCGTCTTAATAAAACCTCTATGTATGG
Source organism: Aedes japonicus (assembly GCA_034211315.2). Classification (NCBI taxonomy): domain Eukaryota; kingdom Metazoa; phylum Arthropoda; class Insecta; order Diptera; family Culicidae; genus Aedes; species Aedes japonicus. The sequence continues at coordinate 2,219 of JASCZW010014556.1, forward strand.
CCTCTAACTATTATACTCTAACTTATTAAGTTAGGGAAAGTTTTCGTGTTTCGCCATTTAATAATTGTGCTGTCTACCTTGCTACAAAATATTAAGAGAGGTGAGATTATCCGGAAGATTCTAAGCAGCTAATAAAAGAAAAGGTTGTAATCCCTATTCCTATGGTTTACCATAAGAGGGGTTCTCAACCAGAATTAAAAAGTATCACATTTCAATCATAAATAAATTCCGTGCCTTCAACTGTTTGTGGGTAAGAATAATGAATTGAAATAACGTTTTAAAATTTGATGAATCCTCAGCATTTCAGAGGAGAAAAGTTTCTTGTAATCAAACCGTCTTGAACAACGGGGTGTATATAATCTGAATGTTTGTCATTTAAATGTTCTGTCGTCATATTTCGTTCGATAAAATATCATTGCTAATCAAAAAGAAATATTCAATTCAAACCGTCAATACGCGCCATAACGTTGGTTCAATACCAGATATGTTAATCGTCAACATCTTATATGGAAATTGGTCTTCAGACGTGCCCTCTTTCAGAATACTCAATACTCACCAATGGATTTTTCCTGTACCTTCCGCACAAACTATCTGCCAGACGTTCACTTTGCTGAATCGACCTGACTGACGCCTGCCAAACATCGGACAGAGACTCGCACTTGGATAATTTTATGCAGCGTCCAACAAATCCATCCAAACTGATGCACTGTTCTTCGGGGGCAACGCAGTCGATTAGCATCCAAAGAACCACTACCGCTGTCCGCTGAGCCATTTACGAATTTTTCCCTACTGACGTTGACTAGCAACACTTGTCAACTGAGTCACTTTTTTCAAAATTTCCGCATTATTCCTCATTTGGAAGAATTTCTAGGAAGCAACTAAGTAGGGCTAATCTCCTCTAGCGCTGTTCCTCATTAGCATAACCAGTGGTTAGGGTCATTAACACTTGACTATTTCGGAGTGATAAAAGTGGATCGTTCTAATTCGAGACGTGTGGCCCTGTCAGAGATCAGGTATCAAAGTCGTATGTATGTTATGCGATCGGCGAATTTCTAATTCTTCTTCTTAGAAGGGGCTCGTTACCACATTAAAACGAGATTAAACATCGCTCCATTGAGCAATGATGTGGAACTGACTGATCGTAGAAACGCAGGGTCTTAGTCATGTTCTCAACAATGATCCTTTGGAGGTTTTTTATTGATAAAGATTCGAGAATAACTGATTCATCAAGCAGAACGAAAATTATACCCGAGAATCAGTAAGGAGCAAATCTAGAAGTACATTTTTTGCAGTTAAAGACATGTTTTAGAAATATTACACTAATAAGTCATATTTGGTAATTAATGTTTTGTTTTTTATATACTTTCACTACACATGTGAATTGTGTATTATTTCATTAAAAACCCTAAACCTATGGTATAAGAAATTCTTCCTATTGCATAAATGTTGCAAGACTGTTCAAGAAACTTTATTTGAACTTGCTGTTTCAGAGTAGCTCATCTTGTTTCTAAATATTCCCAATTTGTACACTGTATAAGTTGTATGGAACTACAGTGCAACAAATTTTTAGAAGACACAACTTTGTTGCAGTTAAGCGTAATAATCCATTCTGTTTCTCAAACTCATTTGGAAACCATATGCGCTTGCTGGTGTAAGAGGATTGATATATTTTTGAAACATTTTTAGTCAACGGTAGATGCAATAACGTTAGAACAATAACGAAAACATCAATAAAAAGACATGAAACATCATCTGCGTATACAATTATGCTAAAATATAACAAAGTAGTATACATACAGTTTTATGAGACAAGTAAAATTTAGATATTCGCAACTTCAACCAAATAATAAAATCAACTGAAGTCGAACAATTTTCCATCCAGAATGTATTTTGATCACACTAAAAGTTAATAACTCAGAAGAAATATGTAACTTATTTGATAAGTTTTTTTAAGAAGCATATGGGTAATTCCAGCCGAAGTGTCCACACCACATGTACACGACCTTCACGGATTTCATCCAAATTTCGAGGAATGATTCATTTTACGATTATATGTAAAACTACAAATTTTTGTGTCGATCGGACCACCCTCGGTTATTGGGGCTTCCCTTTTTTTAAGTTTCTGTAAAATGCTCATTTTGTTTTATTTATATCTCCGTAACTATTATGCTAAAAAACAAATTAATAACTGTTATTTAAAGGAAATTGTTCAAAAACTCATAAAAAATATTATTTTTTGGCAGCACTGTTGCCAAACATGCTAATTTTTCTTTTTAAATTTAAATTGCAATTTCGCTCAATGTGAGATATTTTGATTTTAAATATGACCACGTCAACGTGTTTCTCAAACTATTTTACATAAAAAACACTAAAAATCTCAGGGTATTTTGAGCCGTTCCTGAGATACAGGCGTTTTGAAACAAAGAACTTCTGGTTTTCTAGTTTTTATACAATATTATATTTCTCCTTCTCATGTATTTCCCAGTAACTAGCATGGCATAGAAACAATTTACTTGGTTGGTAATTGATCAAAAACATCATAAAAATATAATTTCTGTGGAAGTGTTGCCAAATATGCATTTTTTTCATTTTATAATAAAATTGTACTTTTCGCTCAATGTAGATATTTTAATTTAAAAATGACCACGCCATCGTGCTCTTCACACTGTTTTACATAAAAACCCTAATAATTCTATGTTTACTTAGTAGCAAAAAACAACAAAATTTTGCTTTCAAAAAACGAACAAAATTTTGCTTTCAAAAAACTCCTTTCACCCTTCTGTTACTATGTCAATTATCGATATTTTTGGATGAAAATTTTAAAACACTATAACCAATAAATTTGAAGTTTTCTACTATAAGTGGAAAAAGTCGTTCTATCGGTGCTGCCTCAACTTGAGTATCAAGAAATCCAAAATTATGTGATGTTGTGAAAGTCTGAAACAGAATAACGTTTAAACAATACTTTAACATCGGTCATTTACAGGTGAATCTCAAATGTTCAGAATCGATTAATTTGTAACATGAAAAACTGCGTTGCTGAATAAGGAATCCTATGCTCGTCGAGTCCAAAAAAAGGTAACCCACTGTCAATCGAGGTATTGAACAAGGATGTGGGGCAAGGAGTTAGCCGGAAAGAAGAGGCATAAGCGTACGAGAAGGAAGTATACGCGTTTTGAAACAGAAGTGTTTAATTTTGGCAAATCTTAAAGAAGTATATGCCTCTTCAAAGCGAAATTCCCAAACAGAACATGCTATTCTTAAACGCGTGTGAAAACGCTAATTGTGCGGATACAAGCTCTATGAAAGATCTTGTTTGGTCGTATTTTGAAGACAACGACATCAACGAGGTCCAATACAAACATTGGTCTCAGCAAGAGAGATGCAGCCTAAACAACCTTGTTTCGGAGGTTGAACCATTTGTAGAATCGTTTTTTGATGCTATTTCGGTGTTCGTAAGCATGACTACATAGCTAAAATGCAAACGGAGTTCTTCAAGTCTAAGCGCGACAATCTCTGCGAGGGTGAGATTATAGTAGTAGCTGATTTCTCAGAAAATTATTCTTTTGTTTATCAAATCAGTGTTCAATCCGTTCACTACAACAACAGTCAGGTTACGATACATCCATTTGCAGCATATGTGTTACGGAAGCGAGTTGTCGTGCCTCTTAATTTTGTCATAATTTCAGATTCCTTAGAGCACAACACTACCACATTCCACGTATTTCAGCGACACTTCATTCAGTTTGTGAAGAGCAAGATGACTAATCTAACGAAAATTATATATTTTTCCGATGGTGCGGGATCGCAGTATAAAAATCGTTTCAATATCATCAACCTGTTCTTCCACGAGAAAGATTCTGGTGTTCCCGCTGAGTGGCACTTCTTAACTACAGCACACGGTAAAGGTCCGAGCGATGGATTAGGAGGGACACTTAAAAGATTGGCAACGTGGACAAGTTTGCAGGGCGTAACCATTCAAACACCAAAGCAACTGTATGATTGGGCGTTAGACCACTGCAAGCTGATTGTTAAATTTGTGTCGGCTGCAGAATACCATGAAGAAAAGGAGATACTGAAAAACCATTTCGAATCAGCAGCATCCATTGCTGGTGGTATCTGGTCCATGCATACCGCAGTTCCTTCAGGTATCGATTCTATGCTCATGAAAACGGTTTCCAGTTCAACAACAAGTTCCAGGTTCAAAATAGTATTGACAAAAGGCACACAAAAGGAACAACAAAATAATAGTGGAAAGAAATTGCGAAATAATAAAGTTTTAAAAACATAATTTTAATAACGTTTACTTCATTTGATGGATTTTTATTTAAAAATCCGATGAATAAGATGGCGCTGTTGTTGTTCAAATAAACACAGTAATAAATTTATTTTCGTTTTTATTTCAAGTTTCACCACCATTTTTTTTAAGGTTAATAATTGACCGATTTAGAGCAACTTTTCCCTCGTCAACTTAGGGTGAGCCATAAAAAAAAGTTTTTCTGTCCTAACTTTTTTATTTCAATTTTCATCCTTAAGTTGTGTTTGGACGAGTTGTAGAACTTAAAGGCGCGTATTTTGATATATTAACTTTGCCACTAACTTAAACCAATCAATAGTAATTGAAGTTTTTCTTCTTAAACCATTCCAGATTCAAATGTAATTTTCTCAAGATACAGAAATAACATATCTCTAGTTTTCACATATGTTGAACAATATAAATTGTCCTTTCAAATGACGTCTTTAATTTTTTTTTTGTATTTGCTTCCAATCATGAAAATCAACATTTAAAAAGGGCGTATTTTTTAAGAAAACTTCAATCACTATTGATTTATTGAAGCTAGCGGCAAAATTTGTATACCAAAGTACGCGTCTTAAAAAGTTCTAAAACTCGTTCAAACACAACTTTACGGTGGGAATTGAAATAAAAAGTAAGGGCAAAAAATCAATTTTTTATGGTACACCCTAGTTGATGAGAAAAATTGCTCTAAATCGGTCAATTTTTAAGGTACAAAAAATTTCTTAATAAAAATTCCATGAAATTTTTGCGCTACAATTTTGCCAAAGAATGTAAACGTCTATTTCTGCAAATAAAAAAGTTAGTTTTTGTATTTCCGTGAAAATGGGGACCACCCTAATTTTAATCAACATAAAAAAATGGGCCTTGATGATACAAACCATATTGTAGAACATTACTTTGCTGTAAAGTTTCAAGTTTAGGCGCTGGGAGCATGTTTCCTCGTAAATTCGTGATCTGGACCAGAGTGCATTGGTTATAGTGTTTAGCAAAATTTTCATCCGAAAATATTGGCATAGTAACATGTGTTGATGAAAGCGTTTTTTGGAAGCAAAATTTTGTTCTGGCTTTTATTGCTACTAAGTGTACATAGAATTATTAGGGTATTTATGTAAAAGTGTAAAGAGCACGATGGCGTGGTCATTTTTCAAATTAAAATATCTACATTGAGCGAAAATTGCAACTAATTACTAAATGAAAAAATGCATATTTGGCAACACTTCCACCAAGATATTATATTTTTTATTATTTTTTTGATCAACTGATCAACCAATAGATTGTTTCTAGCCATGCTAGTTACGGGGAAATACATGAAGGAGAAATATAATATTGTATAAAAACTACAAAACAAGAAGTTCTTTGTGTTCAAAAACGCTGTATCTCAGGAACGGCTCAAAACACCCTGAGATTTTTGAGTGTTTTTTATGTAAAATAGTGTGAGGAACACGTTGACGTGGTCATATTTAAAATCAAAATATCTACATTGAGCGAAAATTGCAATTTAAATTTAAAAAGAAAAATTAGCATGTTTATAACAGTGCTGCTAAAAAATAATATTTTTTATGAGTTTTTTGAACAGTTTCCTTTAAATAACAGTTATTAGATTTGTTTTTAGCATAATAGTTACAGAGATATAAATAAAACAAAATCAGCATTTTTACAAAAACTTAAAAAAAGGGGGAGGCCCCAATAACCGAGGGGTGGTCCGATCGATAAAACAATTTGTAGTTTTACATATAATCGCAAAATGAGTCATTCCTCGAAATTTGGATGAAATTCGTGAAGGTCATGTCCACATATTAACTTTTTCTCGGACACTTCGGATGGAATGACCCATATACGAACATCTCAGAAGTAGATCGCGATCGTGAATTTGTTGGTTTCCATTCTGAATTTCCAAGTGACGTTTGCGTTAGTCAAATCAATGTGCACAAATTTTTAAGAAGTAAGGACATTTGGATCCATCCAAAAGCTCGGAACTTGATGGTGTATGTCCTTTGTTTTTGAAGACTTTGGCTACAGAGATTACTTTTTCATTATTTTGGATTTATGATATGTTCTGGAATCCACAGAATTTTCACAATTAAGGACTGCATCGTTAGTTATGAGTACACCTAAAATTGCTATATTTTTAAATAAATGTTTTATTTATTTTGCAACTTAAATTCATTTACATTGTTTATTCAACATCAAAAACGCCCATTACATCAGCATTCATTTAATTTTTCGTAGATATAGTCAGCTCTCGCACCTTCTTCTCGATGTTCCAGATTAAGTTTTGCACAACCGTTCCGTCGATGGTTTTGCTTACGTTTACCCTAGTCTTTTTTGAATATGATGATGTCATCTGCCCTCTAGCCTTCTTCCGCAGCTTTCCTTTCATTAGAGCCCAAAATTTATCAATGGGCCTTATTTGTGGACAATTTGGAGGATTCATCGCCTTTTCCACAAATTGGACATTGTTCTCTTCATATCAGTCCAATGTGGCACGCGCACAGTGGCAAGATGCCAAATCAGGCCAAAAAGTGTCGAGCCGTTGTGTTTTCGGATAAGTGGCAGAATTCGTTTCTGCAGGTATTCCTTCCGGTACATTTCGGCGTTCATATTTGCGATAGGGAAAGAAGGAGCCGATTTCATACCGCTTGCCAAACCAACACATTTTTTCCAAAATGGTGCAAAAAATCGATTTCTCCGAATTCCACGTTTCACGGTGTAAAAGTATGCTCCTGGAAGTGCCCTGTAGTCCAATTTGACGTACGTCTCGTCGTCCATGATAATGCACATGTCATTTTTGCTCAAATCGTCGTCGTACAGCATCCGAACCAGAGTTTTCACGGAATCCGCCTGAATTTTGCTGCGTTTCAGACATTTTTGTTTCCGGTAAGTCTTCAGGGAACTTCGTTCCTTTGCACGTTGGACCATTTCAATCGTCGTTACACAGTTTTTTGCGCAATCTCTGATGGATACCTCCTTTTTTCCTTCAAAAACTTTAGCAAATTTGTGTGCCCAAATTTGGGTTTGACACACCTGTTTTTCTACCACGGCCGGGTAAAGTCCTGCAATATGTTATGTATGCATAACAAACCGGTTGATCGCATTTAGGACCGCACAGGCACTAACACCTTTTTCTTTTGCAAATTTTCTTAGTGATAATCCCTTTTCGGTGTAGTACTTGATCACAGTCGATTTTCGCTTTTTCTTCCGCAAGACCTCGCATTGTTCCGCTTGAAGTAAAACTTTAACTATTAATGAAGGCTTTCGTTTGTTTACAAGGCAAGCAACACATTGACACTAAACAGTTGTCAAAATAAGTCATAGTCTTCTTCAGACAGATCCTCAAAGATATACTCAAAATTAACGATGCAGCCCTTATGGAAAAACTATTCTAGTGCCTATTTTCAAGTCTGGTAAAAAATCCTACGTTTAAAATTGTCGTGCTATAGCCCTTGTATACAGCATTCCGAAATTTTTTGAGACAATTTTGAATAAACAAATATTTAACCATGTAAACAATAGGAAAACTACTAATCAGCATGGTTTTTTAAATGGTCGTTGAATTAGCACAAATTTACTCGAATTTGTATAATTATTCGATGGAAGTAATGGGTAACGGAAACCATGTTAGAAGAACTGTACACAGATTTGAGCAGACGCATTTTGATCGAGTCGATATATCCTTACTTCTTTTTAAATTGCTAAAACTAGATGGCCCCTCAAATAGCTCGAATCATTCCTGACCAATCGCGATCAAATTGTCAAATTTAAAGGAAAGCATTCATGCCTCTTCGGGAGTCCCATAAGGCTCTCATTCAGGACCACTGTTATTCATTTGTTTTGTTTATGACTTATCCTTTGTTCTTTAGGAACTAAATTTTTCAATTTACGCTGGCAACTTCAAAGATTATTTGGAAATTAAAAATGTTGAGGACATCAACACATTCAAAACTGAGATACTGTTATTCCATACTTGGTGTAATAAAAACCTGCTGCAACTGAATGTTAAAAAATGCAACTCGATCTCCTTCAGTAGAAAACGAAACGATCTCCTGTTGACAAAAACGAAAACGAAACCAATTTTTCAATTATTCTAGGCAATCAACATGTAGGAAGCTGTGATAAAGTTAGGGAATTGGCGGCTATACACTATGCATTAGAGCAAAATTGCCTCTCCTCCTCTCTGATCAATTTTTCATCTCTATGGATTTTTTCCCTCTGTTCGGGACCTAAACCACTGCGACCTGTAATTTGATCTTTTGTAGTATATCCCTTATCCTTTGTTTAGTTCATGTCGAGTTACCTCATCACTATTGAGAAATGTTGAAGTATTCGGTGTTGTTACAGTTGTCACTGTTTGTTTCGTTGGCAATGAATCAAATTTTATTGAAAGTTTCCGCTAGTTTAACCCTTTGAGGAGTGAGAGCACTCTTCGAAGGCTCGCTTTATCAGTCAAATCAGATTCAATGTCAAAGAAACAAACTATGACTCCGATACTGACCATGCATCAGAACCCTAGTCATAACCAGTTAAATCTATAGAACATCGAAAAGACAACGAGAATTCATATAAATGAAGACTGACCATGTTTTACATATTCTACGTTCATCCTCGCACAATTGCAAAACGACTATTGTCACTATGACATAAAATGTAATAAGGACTAAGATATGTTCCTTTGACTACAAAAACAAACATGTTCCCTAGTTTGAATTAATTCGGACTAGGGTTCGGTGGTAGTTCTGATACCCCGTAACGCACCACGAAAAGGTGATCTACCAGCGTTACGGGTCATCTTTATGGATAGTCTCACGTCAGGCTATTCGTTCAATGAGGCCAGCAAAGCACTCAACGTTTATTGTTAGCGAAATGCGATCTCTTTTGAGTGTCCTATCAAACAATTCCTACAACATTACCTCCTTTGGGTCCCTTCTCATTGCTCCATTCCGGGTAATGAGAAAGCGCACTCACTTGCCAAGGTCTGTGCTATGGCAGGCCTTATTTATGATCAAAAATCGCTTTCAACAACTTTTTTTCTCTTTTCCGTCAACAGGCCTTGAACAGTTGGCAACAAAATATGGGATGCAGGGGATTTGGGCAGATGATTACATTCCATTTTCCCTCAGGTATCGAAAAATCGTGGGTCAGAGGGTTGGATATTAGACGGATTTTATCAAAGGTAATTTAACTACTCGTAAGGCTCTCATTTTTATCGAATGGGGCTCTCAGACACCAATCAATGCCGCTGCTGGTGTAGATTATCAGGTCATCAAGCACGTTGTCTGGTTTTGCCTTGAATTACCAGATCTGACCTTTGCGCATCCTACGGGCCTGAGGAAACCAGTGAAGGAAGATGTCAGAGCATTTGGGCCAAAAATCATATAATGAAAATTTATAATAAACACTGCAACAATATGAACTTTACCATGTCAAAAACAAAATTAAAACAATACTTTTGCAGTGTTTGATGACTAGGGGAAAATATTATTTTAGTATAATGCTATTAAAATTGGCGTTTAAGAAAACCAATGTACCTTAAAGAAAATGGCCGACAACATGATTGACGACAAATAACTATAAGACATGCTGAACTCGCATTGCGTCGTCTCAGGAGGCAAGATAAAAAAGAAACCTACATTTGGTTAACGAGCATAAATTAATAAATAAATTACTCGACACATGCAAGATTGTACGCGTTTAACATTGAAAATAAGTCAAGTAATGTAATAAATGCATAAATGTGTTTACTTTAATTGACGATAATAAATAAATAAAGCCTGTCCACGTTCAATTTCGGACACCAAAATAATAAATGCAAAAGATAGTTACACATTATTCAACAATTGTTTATTTCACAAGACGATTGTTCTCGACTGTTTATTTGTCAATAAAAGCATTATATCTACATAAGAAACACGTGGCGATTCTCCATCTTCTCTTGAACTCATCAGTACCATTTACTTTCTTCTTAGTTTTGAAACGCCCAGTAATTCTCTATTGGGCGAAAATTTGAGCCCAGTACTTCTCTATTGGGCGAACTTTTGGACAGTTAGAGGTATTGGCTGTTTTTGGCACGTATTTGACCTCTTGTACCTTATACCCTTCCAGAACGGGTTTTGCATAGTGACAAGAGGCCAAATCGGACCAAAACAGAGCTACGGCGTTCCTTTCCATTGCGGTAAATAGCCAGACCCGAAAGCTGTTTAAAGTCGAATACGTATGTTTCGTCGTTCATTATGATACAAGCAAATGTTTGCAAGCAAATGGTATAAAGCTCCTTAGCACGTTTTTTATAATTCCCATAAAAAGTCACTTTTTGTAATGGAAGATATAATGGAGGAATCTGTCATGATGCTGGTGGATACCGAAATCAGCAACGCTGAACCGAAGGAGATGGATACCTGCGATCACATTGTTGTAAAGTCCGTCGCATTCATGTCAACGGGGATCAGTAAATAAAAAGAGACTGCTATAATTGCAAAAGAACAAGAAGAAGGTGTCATAAAATCACCCCAAGAAAGAAGAAGAACCCAAGTTTATTTAAGAAATAGTTTTTTGTGTGTAACCCACAAAACTGCTTATGGCTCCGTAAAGCTAACGCAAATTGAGCCTAACGAACTGGTTAAAAAATAATTAAAAAAATCCCAGAGCGTAGAAACTTTCTATTGAAACATGAGTACAGGTTCCTAAATTACAGTGCTTGTTTTCCTTGAGTAGTTTTGAAACCCTGGAGAGAGAATTGTTATAAAGAGATTCACGATGTTTTGTTTCTTTTTTGTCACATAATAAAATTATAAACTACCACTGGCGGAGACATATGTTGGTAGACCGAAACATAGGAAAGATGTTATCATAATGGCTAATTGGGACGTAAAAACTTCGGTTCTCAACCATTTTGATTGCCTTATTCTGCAAGCAATGGGGTTGTATGCGCAAAGGTGATGAGGACTACTCATCAATGTGGAATCTAGATTGCGTGATTGTTTAAAGAGTGGGTGAAATTGGTTTCCTTCAAATCTAATTCCCATACACTAAACGTTCGCATTACAACCTTTTTTTATTACTTTATTATCGAGATTTTAAGCCCTGCGCTGGTTCTTCTCCTGTTGTAGTCCCTCAAATACCGTGTGTACACGCAACGAAAAAAGTACCCAGTGGGGCAGTTAAGTGTATAGACACTCAAGTAATAGACCGGACAACGTGAGTCTGGCACAGTTGATGTATCCAAAACAACTGTCAAATCGTATGGGAAAAACGAGGAAATGTTCGTTTTGGATACAACATGGCGGCACGTTGTCCGGTCTATTACTTGAGTGTCTATAGATAAGTGTGGGACGTCAATTTTGGGTATAATTAAGTTTATCTACCCTTGGGTTCACATAACTTAGTTTTGGGTAGAATTTTACCCAAAAGTAAGTAACTTGTATCCATCTGTAGGTAAAGCATGATTATACCCAAAAATGGCTTCCCACACTTAACTTAACTGCTTGCCTAAAAGGAAGCGGGAACAAACATTATTCTTTCTTCATTTGTTATGTAGCGTCAAAACGAATTTGCAATCACTGCTGTACATTAGCAGAAGAGCCCACGCCAGTGAGCTCACTGGGGCGCGTGCGTAAGGGAATTTATCAGCATTCGCTTCTGTGAATTTGAGAGCTCTTTTTCTCACTCTCGAGTGCGATCGAGTGTAGTGTGAATAAAAACCATTCTTTCCACTCACATGCGCTACCCGCATGCAAATACGGGGGTGAGTATGAACAAGAGAGAAGAGCTCTCGTTGAGGTAGGTAGAGTGTGTGGAAAATTTAAAATCTCTCTCTACCACACTAAGGATATGGACATCACTATAGTCACTAGATTCATAGTCTGGCGGATACAATGACGGGAGCCAATTTGAACTGTCACTTGGCGGAGCCAATCGAGCATATCTCGAGTAATTCATGTAAAGCGCCTAAAAGCCATTTGTAAACAATGACTTTCAATATCGATTTCTCTTGAATCTCAAATCACTCTCGTGGAATGAAAGCAGCATTTGGTAGCATTTGGTAGAAGAATGTTAGTTCTACCATATGGAGTAGCAGGATATGGTGGGATTCTCGTAATTCGTGAGAAATCAACGTTCAAAGTTATTGTTTACAAATGGCTTTTAGGCCCTTAACATAAATTACTCGAGATATGCTCGATTGGCTCCGCTAAGTGACAGTTCAAATTGGCTCCCGTCATTGTATCCGCCAGACTATGAATCTAGTGACTATAGACATCACTGGTTGCATAATAGGTTGAGTCAAGGGACACATAAAGGGTGATACGGTCAAAATTTGGTCAAGGGAAAACGCGTGTAAATCGGTGAAATCGTTTATTTAAAAATCAAATTAAATTTCTTTTTTCAAGTTCAATTAGTATAAAATTCAGGAAAAATATTCAGTTAGGCTTCCGCTTTTCCAAATCCGAATTGCCGGGCCTTACGCTTGACCCCTGCCATCAGATTTTGTACAGCCACCTTGTCCACCTTCTTCGCCGCCAGAAAGCCAGTTTGCCTTGAACTGCTGCTCGTCCTTAGCAGTTTTTTTGGTCTTCTTTAGGTTCCGCTTGACAATAGCCCAGTATTTCTCAATTGAGCGGAGCTCTGGCGAGTTGGGAGGGTTCTTGTCCTTGGGAACCACCTGTTCGTTGTTGGCGGCGTACCACTCCATGGCTTTTTTACCGTAATGGCAAGATGCCAAATCCGGCCAAAACAGTACGGAACAACCGTGTTTCTTCAGGAAAGGCAGCAGACGTTTATTCAAACACTCTTTCACGTAAATTTCTTGGTTGACAGTCCCGGAAGCTATGAAAATGCTGCTTTTCAAGCCACAGGTACAAATGGCTTGCCAAACCAGATATTTCTTTGCGAACTTTGACAGTTTCGTGCTTGAAAATATCTGCTACCTTTCCCCTTCCTATTGCCGTATAAAACTCCTGTCCCGGAAGCTGCTTGTAGTCGGCTTTGACGTAGGTTTCGTCGTCCATTACCACGCAGTCAAACTTCGTCAGCATCGTCCGGGATCGCTGTCCGGGACAGTGTACAGCCTCCGGGATCGCGCTTTGGCCGTCGTATTTTGTTTATCATCGCGATTTGGAGTCACTACCTTCTTGTAAGTCGATAGTCCGGCTCGTTTTTTGGCTCGATGCACGGTTGTAGACGATACACCCAGCTTATTTGCGGCATCTCGGAGAGATAGGTTAGGGTTTCACTTGAAACTACCGGCAACTCTCTTTGTCGTCTCAGCGGCTTCCGGTTTTTGATTTCCCCCCGATCCAGACTTCCTGGCTGTCGACAAACGTTCCCCAAACACTTTAATTACATTTGTAACAGTTGATTTGGCATCTTTTAGCTGATTTTGCCAACTTTGCGTGCGAGTAGCTCGCTGGATTTTCGCGATGCGCGAGCAAAATTTTGATACGCTGCTCTTCTTGCTAGACGGCATTTTGACAACTGAAGAGTGAATTCCAAAATCAAATAGGAGCAACATTCTACACACACACACCTTCAAAATGAGGGGTGTTCAGGTTTTTAAATGCAAAATTGAAAGAAATACGTCAAGTTGATATTGACCAAATTTTGACCGTATCGCCCTTTACTCTATTATTTTCTACAAATATTTGAATTAATTGATCATAGTGGTACCGCAATGCAGAACTCGTATTTTTTTTCGTATAATTCTTATTTTCTAAGAATCAAACCATATGAATAAATTTCGAAGGTAAATATCCGAAATATACTGCTTGGAATAACAGTGTGTTCCCATTTGCATTCTCTTAGCAGAGACAGAGTTTGGATTATATTTTTTAAAACGCTTCTCAATATTTTTCTTGGAAGTCTTCTCAAAATTCCTCTTTACATTTCTTGTAACAGTTGTCTCATTTATTCTTAACATTTCGTTAGAATTCATTCTTGTAACTAAAACTTTTCAATTTTAAATTTTTTAAAAACTAAATTTTTTTCCAAACCTTCTAACTATGGCGAATCTGATGCCATTTTGAAGACTGTACCTGAAAATTGCTAAATTCAACACAGTTCAAAGCGGTAGATGCATTTGTTAATTCCGCCTTTACTGTAGTTGTTTTAGCCATACCTTCAAAAAAATTCGAAAAATTTCGACAGAATTTCGAAGCCCTGGAATACTATCAATGTCAATCCAGTTCTTAAGTTTAAGGTGAATCGCTGCTCCATGTATTTTTACCAATCTTTTATCTCTTTCTTGCAAACTTACCTCGCAATTTCGAATTGATAAATCTCGATTGTTACTGAATGAACATCGAATCGAACTCTATCAGATTGCTCAAAGCAAGTAATTGTATACTTACTGATGTGATTAAATATTCAGTGACTAGTACAGAATCTAAGTTATATCAATTCTATACTTTGAAGAAATGACTACCGTCGAGAATGCTTCAGCGTATGCCGTTAACTCTCAATGCGCAAAAATCCTTCAGGCAGGCCCTCCAGATTTATTATCTTGCTCCGCCAATGATCACATTTTGTGTAACTTCAAAGCTTCTTTTTACTAGTCGTTTTGATCGGTTTAAATTGGAAATCGAAATCGAATTTTATTTTCTAATAATGTACTAGACGTCACGTGAGTTCAGTACATATATCGTTTTCCCGTTGAACTTTGTTTCGGCTACATCTTAGTGATGTCTTGTGCAAGCCGGCGGATTTCTCGGTTTCCAATTCAGCCAAAATCTCGTCAACCTATTTCCAAACACGCTTTTCATATTTCTGGATTTTAACGAGGAGCAATCTCGTGCGGCGATCATACTGATTCAATCAAATAATGAACAATCCCAAAACATCAAATTTCGGCAAACGACTAATGGCATTTCAAGCTCCCTGGGTAAAGAGAGATCAGGGTTTTTTCTACACTCGATCAAGCGGAAACGTGCGAAGAGTCCAATATCCGTGAAATGCCGTGGGTTTTCCGATTGTTTTGGTCTTTTCGAAAGATCCTGCTGAGTGGATAATTAAGCAGCCGGCAAAATGTTTCCGCTGAAACTAGCTATGAGCATCGTTCATTTGCGATAACCTGTTCTTCCTGGTCGGACTATGTTTGCTGTCTTCTTGATTAAGTATCATTTCAAGCAAAATAACATTAATGCGTCTCTACCAGCTAGTGCATGTGTATTCGGTGATCATAACAGTAAAGCGTAAACGACATAAACAGCGTATTTCCCAGCCGTTTGGAGGCGATTAATTCAGAACTCGTTTGGACCACACCAACAAAGACGACGACGACGACGACGACGACGATGGACCAAGCGCTAATGGAGCCGGATCGGTTTTGAACTTGACAACACCGTGTCCAGATTTGCGGTGTGTTGGTAGACAGTCAATCTCGTCAGAAGATTCACTTCGGGTCGCAGTTGTAGCCGAAGACTTCAACCAACAGGTCGCGATAGTTACTCTCTTCGTTTCATTCGGATAAGTTGTGTTTGTGCGCTTGACTGTTCGAGTGAATCAAGTTGAAGTTGGCAGCGAAATGAAGCGAATTAGTGGGCTTGTAGTGCCCTTCGTCCTGCTAGGATTATCTTCGCTAGGATACGCATTAAGTGAGTTAATTGAGGGATGATATTGAAGGTATTTTTTGATTCAATCGGATGTTTATTTCCACCAGATGAAAATGACCGATGTACCAACCCGCATGGACAATCCGGTCAGTGCATCTACTTCCGAGAATGTGAACCACTGTTAACTATTTACCAGAAACCGATCATCACACCAGATGAAAGCCGTTTCGTCGAACAAAGTCGGTGTGGACAGACGGCTGATAGGAAACCGCTGGTAAGTTAGTTTCGAAATGAGCACACAAAAATGAAAGGTTTTTCAGTTCGGGGAAGACCCCCGAGAACCGGTGTTGGATAAACAACGAACCGGTTTGGAATCGCAATACCGGTTCGATTCGGGTTTCACGGTCGATGCTGCGCGCATCCTCATCCAAACTGGTTCCTGGCAAGGTTCATCAATCTGCGGATGAGAATTACCGAACCTGTCCCATCTCGGGGTTGTTTTGATTGTCGTCCATGATGGCAGTGGAACTGCATAAACAAAGCGTCTAGAAATGTGGTTATCACCTCTTTAAGTGCGATGTGAGGAACTGTGTTTTGATTTACATCTTTCTGATTACATGAAGGGTGAACGGAAAGTACTCGCCAATCTGTTGCATGTTATTGGCTTGAAATCGTTTACCATTTGCTACTAACCAGATTGCGGCAATTTAATCGAAAAATCGAGAACTTCGTCTTGTTTATTGAGAAGGGTACAGTTATAAACTGAGGCTGTTGAGGTAAACATGCTCGGATATTTGATTTCTATTGGTAGAGTTCACAGAAACTAAATAACTAAAAAACCTCCTCCAATGATCCCAAGGTGTCGATTCCCCACGTCCATCCACAATGATCGCATAACAACATCTAAATTTCCAGGTGTGCTGTGCTGTCGTCGCTGTCAACCCGGGCGTCCGGTCTTCGCTCCCGAAACCACCCTATTGCGGATCGGATTTTAGCGACCGGATTTTCGGTGGTCAGAAAACCCTCCTGGATGAATTCCCCTGGACCGGCCTGATCGAGTACCGCAAGGCAAACGGCCAGACCGGGTTCCACTGTGGTGCCTCGTTGATCAACTCCCGGTACGTCGTGACGGCGGCCCATTGTATCAAGGCGATTCCTCGTGGTTGGCAAGTGTAAGTTTCCTACGATTTCTTTAGTTTCAGGCGTTGAAATGAATTTTCTTGCTCTTCTCAATTGCCAGAATCGGTGTTCGACTGGGCGAATGGGACCTGAACAACGACAATGACTGTCTGGACGGTGACTGCGCTGATGTGCCGGTTAATATGGGCGTTGAAAAGATCATTGTGCACGAGAACTACGATCCGAATAACAAGGCTCAGTACAATGACATTGCGCTGATTCGATTTACGAGGGATGTTCACACATCTTCGTTCATTTCTCCAGTTTGCTTGCCTGTTGACAATGTCCATCGTACTCGTAATAACGTTGGCACCAAAGGATGGGCCGCAGGATGGGGTCGAACAGAAACAGGTAGGTGCTGGCTTTAGGAATATTGACCCTCTTACTGATCATCTGAATTTTACAGCCAGCGCAAGTAATTTCAAGCTGAAGGTTGAACTTGAAATCCAGGATCCAACGAGCTGCTCCAACATATACCGACCGTCCGGAATCGTTCTCAGGGATACACAGATTTGCGCGGGAGGAGTCCGTGGTCAAGATACTTGCAGCGGTGACTCAGGTGGCCCGCTGACGAAGCTGATAAAATCAAACAACTTCCTGTACGGTATTGTGAGCTTTGGACCGAACAAGTGTGGTACGAAGGGCGTGCCGGGAGTGTACACTAGCGTAGCCAAATATGTCGATTGGATCGACAGCAATATGCAGTAGGATTGTTATGAAGTCGGCCGAATGTCATTCGTGGTAGATGTAAAGTTTTGAAACAATTCCGTAGTCGATATATGTAGCTTTTACGGTATGTGTGTGGTTGAATTTGTGGAATCCGAAATATCCATAGCAAAATGCATAGCAAAGATGTTTTATCTTTGCTCGTAGCATAGCATGGCGAAGCATGCCCTATCCTGGCAGATGTACTGCCTTGGCAATGACAGGCTATTCATCCATCGATCTCTTTGCGCTACACCTGGCCAGGTCCCTATGATCAGCAGAGAGAGGAGGGAAGTATTGATAAAATGACTACTTACGAAGATACTGAGAACTTGTACCGTCAAAGCCACCTGGAATTGTAAATTGATTGTACGACATTTCCAAGAAGACCACTTCGAAAACCGTTTCGCGGAATGAATTATTTCCCGGAATTTATTTCTCACGACCAAATATGTTAATTTTTTCGACTGTTTATGTTTTGTTTTGATTTTCCCAGACAAGGAATACTCCGTTATTATTGGTTTTTTAAACCCACAATTGTATTTCCATATACTCAGCAACAATAGCAACGTAAAATTAAAAATCGTTTTTTTTTTTCAATTCTGTTTCATCTATTTTAATAACATCGTTGATTGTGGGAAATTATAATGTACACTCAGGGTTATTCACGAATGAACTTCGATGAACTCTTGCATTGTTCTCGTTGTCGTGTGAGTGACAATTTTCGCACATAAGTGACATTTCAAGGCGTATCCTAAACCGTTGATGACTGTTGAAAATGGACACAAAGCAGTGAGTAAATTTATCATTTACAGGGTGCGGCAGAAAATAATGCGAAAATTTGTTCCATTTCTTCCAAATCCCATTTTCAACTAATTCAAGCAATAATATCAACATTTTCGAGTGCAGTTATCTTGATAAAGTCCTTTTAAACAAATTTATTCAATGTGTCCTCCATTTTTATTAATAAAATCCTCGAGCCGACGCCGGAAGCCAGAGCATGCCTTTCGGACGTAGTCCTCCGACATTGACTGCCATGTGCGTGTTATGGTTGACTTCAGGGTTTTCACACTAGGGTGTGATGTTTTGAAGGCTCGTGCTTCAATATATGCCCAAATCGAATATTCCAACAACTGCTAGGCCACAAATACTTCGGCCAAAACTTCGTGTTATCGTTCAACCATTGTTGGGTTCGATTGGACGTGTTACACGGCGCTCCATTCTGTTGTAGGACAACGTTTGGTCCTCGGAGAAGTTGGCCTTCACACAGAAAAGCTCTTGGTCCTCTAAAATACCGATATACACTTTGGAATTTGAATTTCACTTTTTCCGGAACGTTCTCCATTTTCTGCGATGAAATGAACCGGTCCGTACGGCTGTTGGCCACAGCATCGATGCTGAAAAGCTTTTCGTCTTTCGACCAGGATTATCATTTTTCCTTCTTCAACAAGGAAAGCAATCTCTTGGAACGAGTCACTCGTAGTTCGTTGACCCGGTTTGTAATCAAGTGGCGTTTCACTCTGGCTCTGGAAGATACATGCAGATCTTCTTTGATGATTCTCCGCATGAATTTCTCCGAAATATTGGCTTCCTTTGCAAGTTTTCTTATGGAACGCACCGGGTTGCGAGCAATTTCTGCACGGACCGATTTGATCACGTTCGGCATGCGTGCAAAGCGTGGACGTCCGCTTCCCGGCTTCCGCTGCTTGGGACCATCCTGGAGGGACTTTTTTGCGGTAAACTGTTGCCAAATGGCACCCTACCACCTTGGCAATCTCTTTCGGCCTCTTCTGGGCGAGCAACAAACTGGTGATCACTTCTTTCGCGAACATTTTGACGAATTTGCAATAAAACAAATAGAATGTTTGGATGCAGTACTTGAAAGGAAACATAAACAAATACACTTTCGACAGAAATTAGTCACTAGCTACACGAATTAACCCAATACTCAAGTTTGAACATTTTCGCATTATTTTCTGCCGCACCCTGTATAAGCTGCATCGATTCAATTTCCCGATCCTCCTCTTTAAAATAATGTTTTCAATGCAATGCAATCGTTGACGCTGGGATCCCTCACGGAAGCCTCCCAGGTCCCATATTGTTCAACATCTTCACGTCAGATGCTCCTCCTACCGGATGGTGTTATTTTGTATATGTTCGCAGATGACACTGCCATCATCATCTACAGGGGTCGAATGATTCGAGCTCTGACACGTAAACTCCAGGAAGGCCTAGCAAGGTCTCACCCTTGATAGCAAATTGCTATTTAGATCCCACGTTAACAAAATATCTACATAGTGCTCTATCCTCAAGAGGTCTCCATACCCTCTCATCAACAGAAGGTCCTCCCTATCCCTTAAAAATAGGCTTGCTATTCACAAGCAAATCATCCTACCAGTAATTGAATACGCTTTGCCAGTCTGGGAGTCATGCGCCAAGTCCCACCATGCTAAACTACAGGGAATGATTTTGAACAGTCCCCGAGGACTAGAAACTCCGAGATCCATCGCCTGGCTTGGTCTTCCGCTGCTGGAAGAACGGAAAAATTAATCACCAGCTGATGGGTTCAGAGAGTCCTGTGCCAGATCTTCACACCAGATCATCCGTGATCTCACACGATAGTTTTAAATTTGTAAAAAGTAGTTAGGTAGGTTATCAATTTTTTCTCTTAATTCTCTTAATCAAACACTTCTT
>JASCZW010014557.1:0-22625 GCA_034211315.2 Aedes japonicus
CAATTTGTCCTAGTAATAAATAAAAATCGCGAGGTTATGATGGTTAACAATTCTCATCGGCATATTTCTCCGCAGAAGCCAGTACACACTTAAAAGCAACAACACATTAAAAAGAAATATTTGATAAACATTAAGTCATTAACGAATAATGTACTCGCAAGTTTTGGCACCACCAACGCCCCATAAATACGTCCTCCATTATCATGGGGAATAAACACAATTTAGTTAGTTTATGCTTTGTGTAGAATACATTTCGATGATATTTCTTATTTTTATCTTAGCGTGAGAAGTCTATATGCTTTGTGTTTTACGTATTTAGTAAAATCCCATATTAATTTTGAATCGACTTTGGGCTGAAGCTGATTCATCATCAATTTTCGTCATCAAACGTCTAAAGCAGTTTTTTCGTTTGATATTGAAAATCTGGAAATGAACAATGCATTCCCGGTGGTCCGCTTGGCGAGCAGAATACAGCATGAATACATTTTCACGAACCATATTGCGATTTTGAAACGAAAAAACTGCTTTCGAAATATCGATGATGACTGAAAATTGATGATGAATCCTTCAACCTTAAGTACGTTAATACAACAGTCGAATTACCATTTGGCTGAGAAAATCATCAACAGTGATTCAGTGGAATTTATTAAGTTACATGTCTCTCTTTTTCTTTTACGCGGTTCACCTGACGGACTCCCTTAATGTCTAAAAGTCTCAAAATATATAAATAAATATCTATTACAACAATAGTCAGCCTGCGCATTAGAAAAGGCTCCAACAACTTCTGTGAAAACGTTGCTAAGAAGGATTTGCGGTTATTAACAATATCGTTCTGTACAGGCAAGTTCGCCTTTCTATTATGCTCAAGGGGGATAAACAGTAAGAACGAGAAAAAAACTCATTTTTGAAAAAAAAAATTTCAAGGGAAGTTTTTACTCGAATCAATTGAAACTTTTTTACATATTACATTAATAACATTTACATTCAGTAGATGAATTAAAATAAAAAGTAAAAAAAATGCACTTTTGGCGTAACAATTTTGAAAAAATCCAAATTTTTTCCGCCATTTTATCAGATTTTTCCATATTTGATGATAAAATATTAGAATAATTTTTAATTCATATAGAAGGTAATACAAAAGTTAATAAATCCCATAAGTTTCAGCTTAATCGAATAATTGGTTTTTGAATTATCACCGACATAAGTTTTGATTATCAAAAAAGCTTCTCCTTATACCTGATACGCGCGAAAAAGGTGTCTTCGAAAAACGATAAAAAGAAACGCTTGGAGTTCGAATTTCTAAAAAGGGGTTTCACGGGACTCAAGGGGTTTCAAAAGGGACTCATTCACAGGCGTATTCTACGGGATATTTACTAACGTTTGATGCAATAAAAATGAATGTTTTGGTCATTCTAACTGTATATCCCCTTAAATTTGTTTTCACTATATTTCATATATAGTGAAACCCAAAGCTGGTTTCAATGGGTAAAATAATTTCAACTTACTTTTAAACAACACAGCTCAAAAAAGTTGTGTGAATTTCTGTTCAATTTCATGCACACAATGAAGCGTCACAAATCTATACCAAATTAACATTATGAATAATGTAAACTTCATAGAAATCCCATACATTGTAATGTTGTATGCACAAGGCGCGTCTTTGATAGGACTATTTCATGCAAGTTGCTGGTTCGTGTGGAATGAAAAACTATCTTACATGCTCTGATATTTAGATCACAATGCAAATTCAGATTTTTTTTCTGTGTATAACATATCTGAAGGCAAATTATTGTTTAAATTTTTACATACTTTACATTAAATTCATCAACAAATCCAATAACATCAATATCGTGTAAATTTAAACTTTCAATAGTCATCAAAAATACGATTAGGTACTTTTAAACATCATCAAATAATCTTCAAGATAATATCAGATACTTTGAACACATACTTAATACGTCTGAGTATATGCAAATTCTTCTAAAATATTATTGAGTGTTTTGAATCATCTCGAAATACTTTGAATTATATAATTCCTCATAAATTTGAGGAGTACTTTTGAGTTCTTGGAATATTTTACTAGAACTTCTAGATCTTCCAAACATACGTTGAGTACAATACTCTACACGCTAAGCTTAGTGTTACTTCACAAACAAACTTCACACTGTTCTTGATAGCACTTTATTATAGCTTCAAGCTAAAGAAAATTTCATTACTGTTGGCCAATTCAATATAACTTATATGTACTTACATTAAAGCAGTGCACAATATATTTTAGGTTTAAATAGGTTTAAACTCTGGGTTCGTGCGCCTCTATCTAATTGTTTGTCTGCTTGGATTGTTAAGGGGTACATAATTATACTAGAAAACCGTAAAATATTCCATTCATAACCTACCAGCAAGTATACAGCCTTCTTCTACCCTAGTTCGACCGTATCTGAGGTATCCGGATGGATTTTAGGTGTCCCATATATAGCATATGGCATTATTTTATAGTATTTTAAGATTTTCTTTAGAATTACTTACTATTTAATGTAGAAATTAAACTAATTGTCCTCTAGTTGGGCATTCACAACGTGTGCAGAAGTAAACAAATGATAAGACAATGATAAGGATTGTACGCATGTATTGTACCTACTCTAGTCTATTTACTTTTGCTATTCAACACAGTTTCAACGCATAGTAATCTACTATGGTGCAAGCGTGACACGCATGGTTGCTGGTAAGCCGGTCGCCTACACTTAGTTTACCTATAATCGCAAAAAAGTGCCCATACTCATTTACGGAGTAGAGATTTGACTATACCCATATTTCAGTAAATTTGTATGGGAAAAAATACTCAAATATGGAAGGTAGTAACGTACCCAAAAATGGGTATGGTGCACTTTTCGCGATTATGGGTATTCTTCCCCCTTATTTGGAAAAAATGATCTTAGCGTGTACATACAGTGCTCTGCATGCTCATCGCATTTCACCGCACTTTGAATCAAGTTTTCTTTTGAATTGAGGACTTCAATTTGAATATCCCACAAACATTGAACACGCGATGCTCTTACGACGACTAAGAAAATTGTGATAATCGTAAAATCTTACACACAAAATCTGTTCGATGAAATTTCAAACAGCTTATAAGTTCGGTAAACTTAAAAATAATTCTTAAAAATTAAAGAAAACATAAATTCTTCCAAAATTTACAGCTCGGCTTGCCAACTAACTATAGCACCTGAATCACTGGACTTCGTCGACAGGAGTGCTGTGAAGGCCGAACGTCTAGTTAATCAATATTAATTTTTGAGTGCCCACCTTGAATCCACGTAACCCAAACAAAACAAATCTTTTAAGGTCTCATAAAACCATTTACTGCTGTTAAATAAGTTACCTGCCTAGCCCCTTCCAAACGATGATCTGACCCATTAACCTCAAGCTATCCTCGAGTAATTGGTACCCCACTTTTACTAAAATCAATAATAAAACATTGTTAATAACAATATTGAATATCGACTCCGCAAAGTGTTACACATGCCTGAGCCTAACAAATAAACGAACTGATTAAAAAAAACATTTACTGCTGTGCTGCGAAGAAATTAAGTTATTTTACAGCACACATTTCCAATAATCTGCTCTAAACTGTTTTTCTCATGAGTTATATTCGCCAACTGTAACAGCCGGTGTGACCCATCGTATTCAGAATCAGCAACATACACAGAATGTGAATGGATCAGTTTTTGTATACACCAAATGAAACTAGTGGGCTCCGACTCATGCATAATCGTTTTGTCCGCTGAGCCAAATTGTTATCGTCTCCTTTTGTGTCGTGATCCGTATTCTTCGACGAAACGCATTTGCCAGTATAGTAAATGACGCCTGTATGTTCGCAAAGCAAACGCAGAATGTGATTTACTCAGTGACACCCAAAATCGGAAAGCCCTTTGGGTGTGCAACATTTTTTCTCCTCTCGGCTTCCATCTGGAAAAACTGTTGACTCATTGCACGAAACACCGTGAATTCTATACCACAGAAAGTGGGCGCCTAGGATAGTTACGATAATTCTTGCAGCGGTCACTTTTCGTTCCAGATTGAATTTTTTAACATAAACATTTAGTTTTTTAGTGAATTGATATATGTAGTTGAAACTTAATTAGAATGCCTATTTCTGCAAATGCGCACATAAACTGATGCTATCTGGTTCCTTAATTCCCTTTTAAGATTCTTATTTGCTTTCGGCCAAACGTCCATTCGTCCAAACATCCGTATGCCAAAGATCCATACGACACCCTCTCATCCGGTAAGGCGCAACAATACAGTGTGAGTAAAAAAAATTGCTGAACGGTGTAATACGTTGCTAATTACGTTGCTAATACAGTTGCTAATTACGGTTCACATCAGCGCCAATAATTGCCCCCGACGCGCTAAGTGTCACTTAAGGTTGAAAGAAACAATTATTAGCAGATAATTGATGTCAATTATATTCAAATACATTTTGTCATCATATCTGTCTTATGCATTGTAACGAAATATTACAAAAGATGGTCATGGGCCATATAGCATTCCCAAGCAACATTGCTGGCTTTATGGAGGTTTTAAAGCATTCTTCAAGTCTAAGTCATGGAATACAGAACCCTCATAAAACCAAAAATGTTACTTGGGATTCAGCAGTGTATTTGCATGCTGAACAGTGAAACAAGTTGCTTTGAAAGAAGAAGGTTCCATTTAATTTTGGAATGTGATTGCCATTTTGAATCTGTCTTTTTATGGACAACCAATTCGAAGAGTTTGTTTCATCGGAATTTCTTAATAATTTCTGTTATTACATACTCTAGCATATTCTCGTCAGCTGACATGCACCTGGGAAGGCGCAATGGCGAGGTGTTGAATTAACTGCAATCCGGTATAAGCCAGTTGGTAGCATGTGGCGGTTAAGTAACGAAACAACCGGATCCTAGATATATACAGGGTGTTCGGTTTCCTTAGTGCAAATATTTTAAGGGGCGATAGAAGATCATATTTGAAGAAAAAAATGTTCTACGCATATGATCAAATCTCAAAAACCACGAAGTTATTAAACTTTTTCTGTTTTGGTCTATGCTTGCCAGAAATTGGCTCTAACTCTAAAACCATGCCAGCAAAGCAAAAAACTGTTACCTTTATCGGACAGTTTGGTAAATTTCCAACTTAAAAGCGTCCTTTTTACTTTCTGTAAGTTGCATTTAGACACACTTTCAGGGATAAACGAATCTAAAACTTTTGTTTTTCTGCGGATTTTCCCTTATTATTTCAAAAAATACGTAATAAAGTTTATTGTTTTGTCTGACCAAAAGATGCCTCTCAAACCGCTCTACAACTCTCTTTTTGACACCAACTTTCTATCTTGTTTAGTTTTGTCGCAAATTTGTACTAAACACATCTGGTTGGGTCGTTAATCAACGGTTGCGTAAAACACGAATTCAACCCACCGTGCGTTGCTGTTGACGTCTGTTTGCAGCGCGCATAGCACCAAGCATAGCACACTTGATCGCCACGTGGAGTGACGGTATGAAAAGTGTGACAAAAAAAAAAAACAATGCTGCGGACGGTTCAATTGAACGCATGATGAAAATTGAAAATGTCCTTTTTTTCTCGATACCATTGTACATTGAACTTGTTCATTGAACTAATTAGGTATTTTCCAATGATTATTCAAATTAAAACACTGATCTTCGTTTCTTTCATAAATTTATTTCAATAATTGCTCAATGTGTCCTCCATTTTCTTGGATGCAGTACATGATCCTCCTTCCGGTCTCTTCCACAAGGTTAATATTATTCATTTCTCTTGTATCTTTCGGGCAGCAATAAAAATTCGGTCAATTAGCTGCTGCAAGTATTGATTGTCGTGCCGAACACACCTCTTCCTTCATGCACCCCCATAAAAAGAAGTCCATAGGAGTCAAATCCGGACTCCTTAGGGGCCAGGGAATCGGCCCATTCCGTCCAATCCACGGTTCCCGATAGTTGGCGTTCAGAAAATGTCTTACCGCATTTGTGGAATGAGGTGGGCTCCGTCCTGTTGAAACACCAAGCGCCGTCTCACAGCAAGTGGGACATCCTCCAGCAAGATTGGAAGCTCGTTCTCTAAAAATTCCAAATACTTCACACTGTTTAGCGAACCTTCGATAATGTACGGCCCGATGAGCTGTCGGTCAATTATACCGGCCCATACATTAACGGAAAACCGGTACTGTGTTCTTGTTTCTTTGACCACTCTCTGGGTTTTCAATTGCCCACGTGTGGTCATTGTGGGTATTGAAGTATCCTGCACGGGTAAAGGTGCACTCGTCCGTCAAAGGATGCTTTTCGAGAAAAATGCATCCTCATCCCTTTTCGCTGTCATAATCCTGCTGAACTCAAGCCGGAGTGGTTTATCTCTTTCCAGAAGCTCCTGAACTTGCAGCGTATGAAACGGATGCATATTCTTTTTGTTTAAAACGTTCCATACGCTCCAGTGAGAGACCGGTAACTGAGCTGCAACTCGCCTTGTACTGGTTTTGGGATCGTTTCTCACAGTTCTTAAAATTCTCTCCTCCATGGTCGGCTTGAGTTGCAGTCCAAAATAACGTTCCATTCCGGAACCGACGGTGTGTAGACGTGAAGGTTCCTGTCTCAACGTAATGTTTACAAACTAAACATCTTACACACTTGTATTATTTTTACATACTTGCGTTTGGCAGTCGACGGTTGGGAAATCTGCGTCCATATTCTTGTTGGGCTCTCGTTGCCACACAGTTGGCAAAACCGTAACAGAGATGAATATCCGCCAGCTCTTCTGGAGAATACATGTTTGTTTTCTGCCAGCTGTAAATTTCTGTTTAGATTTTTCTTCTTTCATACCGTCACTCCACGTGGCGATCAAGTGTGCTATGCGCGCTGCAAACAGACGTCAACAGAAACGCACGGTGGGGTTGAATTCGTGTTTTACGCAACCGTTGATTAACGACCCAACCATATGTGTTTAGTACGAAATTGCGACAAAACTAAACAAGATAGAAAGTTGGTGTCAGAGAGTTGTAGAGCAGTTTCGGAGGCATCTTTCGGTTAGACAAAACAAAAGACTTTATTACGTATTTTTTAAATAATAAGGGAAAATCCGTAGAAAAACAGATGCTTTAAACTCGTTTATCCCTAAAATGTGTCTAAATCCAACTTACTGAAAGTAAAAGGACGCTATTAAATTAGAAATTTACCAAACTATCCGATGAAAGTAATAGTTTTGTGTTTGATGGCATAGTTTTAGAGTTAGAAAAACAGAAAAAGTTTAATAACTCAGTGATTTTTGAGATTTGATCATATGCGTAGAACATTTTTTTCTTCAAATATAATCTTCTATCGCCACTTAAAATATTTGCACCAAGGAACTGAACACCCTGTATATATATATATATATATATATATATATATATATATATATATATATATATATATATATATATATATATTATATATTTATATATATATATATATATATATATATATATATATATATACATATATATATATATATATATATATATATATATATATATATATATTGCGATGCATTATTGAAACTAAGAGTATCTTGCATTGGAAATACACTGAACTGACATCAAAATACACTAAATGAGCCATGCTCTGCGACAAGAATCTCTCCGCATTCTAAAACCAATAAAGCCGGTTGATTCACTCTATTCAGTCGCCAAGTAGCAAACGTCAGTATAGAATATCACAGATTTGCTCACCAAACTTACGCCAGCTATCTGGCTTCCATCTCGCAAACACGTTAACTGGATTTTCTAAAATTACACCAAGATTTTTTATTGTTTTAGGTCCGCTCGAAGCAACCATGAAGAGCAACTCATGCAGAAAGAGCAAATAAACAAGAAAGCCGAGTGGAACCCAGCGTCTACAACGGGAATCAATTTTCACCTGATAATGCTGCACAATTAGTTGCGAACCTTTATCAGAGCCGGGACACAAAAGGAATGTACTGAAACAAGAGCTATTCTCCTCTTTTTCTCCTTTGAATTTCACCGCACCTAATCCCCGAAGGTCCATTTGATCTAGACCGAAGAGCAACGGAACGGCAAAAGGGGATCAACTGGCTGATTAGTGTTTGAATGCTTTCGTTCGAATGCACAGGAAAAACCTTTTCTCGGCCCTCGTCGCCGCCGTCGCAGTCGAAGTGTGGAGGACGAGCAGCATCTATGCAAATAATTTCACTATCCTGCTCGTCTTTCATCATTTCCTTGGAGAGTCGTCAGGAGGGGAAATGCCATAATCTTCGGCTTCCTTCCCCGGTCGGTGATTATTTAGGAAGAGCTTCGGTGTTTTGCATCCTCTTGCATGGTTGGAGAAAAATGGCATGAAAGGGATAATATTCTCCACCAGTGAACAAATTGAAGTGGAAATGGGTCAAGTTAAAAGGTTTCACGATTTTTATGCTGATTTCCAATTTACTGTTTGCTTGTTATCAGGATACCCTTTGCCATGGCAGCTCAGGTTCGAATCGTTTCTCATTTCAATGCAATGCCTACTCTTGCGTTTCAGTTAATGGGAAAAACAGGGTTGTAAATGTCAGGTTCTTCAAAATTAATTACGGCATAAAGTACACACATCAACATGGAAAAACATAAACATCTTTGATCTCATTTACCGCCTGGATCTAGACGGGGTGGAGAGAGAGGAGTAAAAAGCTCGTAAACGGATGGATAATGCAAGCTCCGCCAAGGACAAGCTGTTTATCCTTCAGCATAGTGCTTCCGTTGCATCAAAACCAGCACCTAACCTACTCAGGAGCAGGAGTAGTTCTTTCCCCAGTCGCTCCATGGAAAAGGACCATAAAGTGAACAGCCATCCGTGCAGTGAGTGATGGATGGAAGTTTTAATCTGCCGGTTGCGCATAAAAGTATGTGTACACATGGCTGAGGATAAGAACTCGACGGTAGACTGGCTTTAGTGTCTCTTGTCACCATTGAGAAGATTATGATAATGCCAATGTTGCTTATGTGGGAAATTACTTTCTGGGTGCAGCGGATATTGATGAAAAACAGGACTCGTCCGAAATTCAATGGATGGGAAAAGATCTACAATTAAATTAAGCTGAAAGGAATCCAAGTCCATTTCAGTTAGCGTTGCTGCGAAGAGTTTGGTTTAACTTTTCAACTTATGTTTAGAAACCACCTCCAAGGATGGTACAAGTTTTGTCTGGCTGCAAACTTTTCCCAGAATTTATTCATTCCCAATCTGGAGGTGGGCAGTAACTTCTTTTCTGATCTCAGATTCGGGTAACTTTTCAGCCTTTCATGGTCGGAGGCGAGTTTGCTCTGACCAGATAATATTTACTCCCGAAACTGAAGGCAAGTCGGTGCAGCGAGAGAATTATGCATTGGAAGCGGTTCAGTTAGGTGCCGGCAGCTAATGCCCTCATTTATTCAGTTTGCGTAAACAACTTTGTCTTCCGGAATCTTCTGGCCCCGAGGGGTTGACACTAGAACAAGTACTGGCTCGTTTCCCGGGTGAAAGTCGTTCTTAAAGATCATGGTCGGTTTTGTTTGAGTTGCGAAAGTGGGCAAGGCTTGCTGTGGTCGGTTGAAGTTTTGAGGCTGACATTGATATGTAGGGGAAGATGGGGATCATTGATCATACGGGTTGAGCCTTCGGTCCGAGCTTTAGTCTGTAAATTCAATATCGCTTCTGGTTTACAATTTAGATGGTAGTCTTGATTTTGTAAGCGTTTAGAAATGTTACTTGTATGTTTCCAGGGTAGTGGCAACCACAAATAAATACATTTTATAAGTAAAGTTTACAGGTCATTGCATATGATGGTGGAAAATAGATGCACGGTAAATCATCACCAGTATCCGCGATGAAAATGGATCCCTGCAAAAGGGAACGAAAATTCTATAAACCAATCCTGATGCTCCCAAGTTCGACTAGCTATCTGGCTACCAAACTGACGGTAAGATAATTGCCTTACCGAGTGCCAGGTAAAGTGGCGTTTTCCTATAATTCAGAGAAGGTAAACAGTGTTTACAAGTGAACGTTTTCCTTGAAAACATTGATCTGCTCATACCAAGAATAAGTCCTTCGTAACTAGTTTCAAATTTATTACTTTAAAACCTGCTGGAACACAAATCAAGAAGATTCTAGAATCCAGTTGAAAAATCTGTTATAATGTGAGATGATGAAAGTTTTAACGTAGAACTTACGCCTCTCTTTTCTATTCCTGAACAGGGGCGCCGTTCTAAAAGTTCTGAAATCGACCGCGTTACGCAGGCTAGGAGATTTTGAACGATTATATCTCCTCTCTGGTCAACTGAAAATTCTACAAAAGTATTTCATTCGAAAGCTAGAACACCAAAGCTGCATCCCTGTTGCTAACTTAATTCATTACACTGGTTTAAACTAGTAAAAAAGTATTAAACTGTTAGGCTGTTGCTTACTTTTGAATGAAATACAATAGAAAAATGATGTGAAACGCAATAATTTCAAGCAACTTTGCTCAAGACTCCATTTTTCTAGCTCTTTATTCGACCATGATAGAGCTATTTTTCTGTTTTAAATAAGGGTGTCTCTAAAAAAATAAGTTTTTAATTTATAACTTTTTTGTTGCTCATTTTGAAAAAAGTAATCTTCAAACAAAATATAGAAAAGGTTAAAGCGCAAATTTTGTTCTGCAAAATTTTTAATACACCTTAGCATTCAAAAATTAAGGGTAATTTTAACTAAAAACATGCGTTTTTCTTTTCGACCTTATGATTTTTAGGCGAGAATTGGCCAGAAAGTCATCAAACTATTATTTAAATGGGTCAAGGAACAAATTGCTATACAAATGAGCCAGGGTACTCTTGGGGCACACGAGCGGGGACTGCTTAAAATCGGACATGTTTTTCGTTAAAATTACCAATAACATTTAAACAATAAAATACACTAAGGTTTTTTTTTGCACGGTTTCTTTTACACGGGTTGTTTTCGACGATAACTCCAGAACAGAACAACTTATCAACCTAATTCAAATCAAATTTCACGTATTGGGCCAGAAGTATTCATATGGCAGTTTTTCAAAAACTTCACATTTTTTGGTGCGAATACTCAAAGTATTAAAAACTTTGACCATTGCATGGCAAGGTAACGCATAAAAAAAATTGAAGCAATAAAAAATTTTTTAGCATGTAAATTTATCAACTCTATTTAGTATTTTTTTAGACGGTTCCATACTCAAAGTGGAACGTATCCTCAGTGCAAAAAAAAACCTTTGTGAATACGCAAAAACCCAGTTCAGCAGGAACATGCATCATATTTTTCTCTACACTTTGTTTTTTCCCAACAATTGAAACTTAAAAGTAAGAATGAAACAGCTGATTTTTTAGGGACACCCTAATCTATACCAACAAAACAACTCTGAACTAAAGTAGTGCACAATCACCGGACGCTCCAGTTGTGAATGAACAGCCTGTAACGTGTTTTATTGTCTATAAAACATATATGTTAAGATATCCTAAAACCAGTGATGTCCATATCCTCAGTGTGGTAGAGAGAGTTGAAAATGTTTCACACACTCTTCCTACCTCAACGGGAGCTCTTCTCTTGTTTATATTCACTCCCGTGTTTGCATGCGGGTAGCGCATGTGAGTGGAGAAAAATGGTTTTTATTCACACTACACTCGATCGCTCTAGAGTGAGAAGAAGAGCTCTCACTGGCGTGGGCTCTTCTGCTAATATACAGCAGTTATTGCAAATTCGCTTTGACGCTACATAACTAAGGAAGAAAGAATAATGTTTCTTCCCGCTTCCATTTTTCGGACATTTTCTGCAACTCCGACGATGTTTTAACTTTCAATCGCACCAGCGAATCACAGAAAGAGCACTGGTGTGTTCTCGCCCCAGTGCACGAGGCAGTGATCGCAGGCGAGAGCACGTGGGTGAAAACAGCTGAGAGCACGTGTGCGCGATCGTTTAAAAGAGAGTGTGATTCACTCACTCCAAGCCATCCCCTCAGTGGCGCACACTTTCACTCTGTCTATTTTTCACCGAATAAAAGAGCACTTTGCTTTATCTGAGGTGAGTTATGGTGGTATCCTCTGTGAAGGTACAAATCTCACGCACCGGCGTAACATTAGTGCGAAATGCCATCTATGCCTAAAACAAATGTTTTATAAATTGCATTGAGGTTTTCCAAACATGCTCACACCAATGGAAATATTTACTCTATCAAAATGAACAAAGTTTGCATTTAAAAAAAATGGAGAAAAATTTGCCGATCTTTCGAGGGTTTACCTTCACCCGCACCGATGAAATTACCTATGAAGCTTCAATCATAGTAACCCATGAGTCAGCAGACAAAATTTGACAGCTCTATCAGTCGAACTCTAACCGTGACGGCAAAAACAGTGAAGCAACTCCGTCAAAGAACGGCATCCCGCCGCGTCGAAAACGGACATCGTATGGAACTGAGTGGACGGCGGTACGCCCGTTCCGGTATCTACAACATCTTGGCACTATTAGACAACAATCAGAGCATCGAAAGAAAGCCCTGTTCCGGACGGCCGACTACCCTGAGCGGCAAGAAGCTCCAAAGGATGCTGATGAGGAAGACCGAGGGAAAAGTGGCTACATCGCTGCGTACGCTTAGCCGGGAGGTCGGTTCAACCGGGCAAACAGTGAAAAAGTACCTGGCGAATATGTACATACATGTCAGGAAGCTGAAGCGCCGTCAAAGCCGCTCTTCTTTCGCTCCAGACTGGCCGTGAACGGGCAAATTTATAGTACGAAATGCCTGCCGGGAGTTGCGTCGTTCATCAAGAAATACCATAATCTGGATCTGGCGTCGGCCCACTACTCGAAGCGATCGTTGGAAGAGATAGAGCGGCTGAATATCGAACTCGCCCAACGTTCCCCAGCTGCGTCCCATCTAGAATTTCTGGGCCAACCTGAAGCGTAAGATCTACTCCAACAATTTTGTTGAGAAAACTGAGGAGAAGTTGATAAATAAAACGAAGAAATAACTCCAAAACATGCCTACACGCATGTGTTCGTCCGCCATTGCGAATGTTCCGGTTAACTGCCGGAAGGTCGCTCGCAAGGGCGTAGAATTGTTTTTCAGGTAAGCTTAAATAATTACCTTTCATGGGAAATTTATCAAAAACAATTATCTGTCTTGGCTTTTTCTTATCACCATCCAAAAAAAATGCATTTTTTTTATGCAAACTTTAGTTCTCCACGCAATGGGTATTGCCAGCCTTGTGGATTGGAATAGTTGATTCCAACTCCTTCGATCAAGGATCGGTTGAAAATCACAACGACGAGAACAGACAGCGAGTGAGCGCATTGTGCGACAAAGGGCGGGATGAGATCGGTACCAGGACCTTTACACCGTATTTGATATATTCTCATACACTTTTTCCTTGCATTAGTGTCGTGCAACTACTCAACATGCTACACGTATGTGTTGGTGTAGTTTTGCACTCTGTTTATACAACCGCTTTTAGGTTATGTCCGATTGTTTTCATTCGGTGTTTATCTTTTACCAGCGATGAAGGAGTTTCGTGCTGTGGTGATAAAAGAGTTTTTGAAAGTTGAGCGCCAGGGCGCTATTTTCAGAAATATGAAAAACTTCGGAGTAAAGCGGGATCTTGTGTACCGAACCATCAGAAGCTACCGTGATACCTGCTCGTTGGATGACCGAAAGAGATCCGGTCGTACTCGTACGGTGCGGACTGCACGAGCTGTTAAAGCGGTCAGGGAACGGATTAGACGAAAATCACAGCGCTCTGTACGAAAAATGGCCGCAGATCTGAATGTTTCGAGATCGCCAATGCACAATATACTGCAAAATGATCTCGGATTCCAAGCTTTAAAGAAACGTCTGAATCCCTTGGATTATTTCGTATGGTCATACATGCTGGCGAAGGTTAATAACCACAGGGCATCTAATATGAACCAATTCAAAACCGTAATCAAACGAATTTGGGACGAGATGCCGATGGAAGTCATGCGTGCCGGCTGTGACGGTTTCGAAAAACGTCTGGAGCTGGTCAAGTCGGTTAAAGGCGGTGTTATTCCAAAACATATGCTGTAGTTGATCAGTATTATATTGCAATATAATGGGGAAAGTTATCAATAAAATCTGAATTATCGATTTGAAAAAAATAGAGTTTTATTTTGTATGAGAATAAATTGGACACGGAGAATATTTTTTGTAAAAACTAAATCCTTCTTGGGGATTAGGGAGGCTGTTATATAAAACAGCGCTAGCCCTATCTATAATACAGGTTAACTTCGATATAACGTACCCTCGATATAGCGTCACTCGATATAACGTACACTTTTTTAATGTGTAGAAAATTTCTTCAAAATTAATATTAGGAGTACCTTGAACAATGATTTGAAGATCATATGGACCGTCAATCAACGACGTGGTTATTTTGAGGAGGAGGTGCGAAGAGGGCGGGGGCTTTCTGGACAAAAAACTCGTTCCATATAAATTTTAAAAATTATGTTTGAACATGCAACCACCATCTAAGAAACCAAAAAGACCACGTTGTTTATGGATTGTCCCATATAAACCATCCATCTTAAGTTAAACGTCTGCGACGCTGACCTCAAATTGGAGTACATTGACCTACATCGGCGTGCGGTTACGGAAGTGAAATATGCAGTTGTTTATCGGTGGGATTAGATAGCCCAAGTAACAATTCAAATGCAAATTGGTTTTATTCATGTTTTATGGTAGTTTTATCAAAGCATTATGGAGATCATCTGGTTTTATCAGGGCAATTTTCAAGTTGAGATGATTTTAATTGATTAACAGTTCTCAAGAGTGATTAAAGAACACTTGAAGAAACGACATTTTTTTTTTGTCCATCGCTACATTCCATTGGATTCGCGGCCTACTGAGACTATGTTATGTCTATGTGTTATGCGTCCAATTATTGGTAACGAATCAAATTAAATACTGCAATGTGTCGCCAGTTAAAAACCGAGTATCATAACTCTTGATAATTGATTTTATGCCAGTTGTGCAAGTTAAACCTGACGTCCCAGGTAGTGCGTTTTTGTCATCGCCGCTTTGGAAAAGAAATATCATATGTATATCGATATTTTTTTTCCTTTGGTAGCTTCCACTCAACATAAACAAAAAAAGAAGTCTCCATTCAGCAGAACGAATCGAAAAATGGAATCTTAGAAAAATATTCGTGACGGACTGAAAGTGTTCTTAATGAGCAAAATCACAAAACTATCAAAACTTGTGGTAGTTTAATCATAGTTGTAAGCATGTCTTGTTTGTCATTACAAGTATGTACCGATATAACTATCAATTTTTAAGCAAGCCTTGGGAAATAGTCTTGAGAACCTCCTGTAGTATGGGCCTTTTGGATGAGGGTTTTATGGCTGTTTTATCGATGTTATGTAGAATATTCAGTTTTATGCGTGGTTTTATCAAATGAGTCTTGAAAACTTCTTCAAGTGTACCTTAAAATTGAAAATGTTACTTGGGAGAGCAGCTCTAATAAATTTCGTATGGTTATTTTCCTTAACGACCTATTTGGGGTATCATCCAAACCATTAAAGAAATGATTGGTTCTCTCAAGCTTCCATTAATGTTGATTGGAAAATCTAAAAACCCTCGACCCTTCAAAAACCTTAGAGAACTTCTACTCAACTACAGGTCATCCAAAAATGCATGGATGACGAGGGAATTATTCAAAAATTGTTTTATTGATCAGTTCGTCCCACATGTTACAACCTTTAAATCCGGGCAACCTGTTAAAACTGTCCTTGTGATGGACAACTGTTCAGCACATTACAGTACAGACGAACTACAAACAAATGATCCAGCCGATGGACCAGCATGTGATACAGATGGTGGAGGCCCGGTACAAAAAAAAGATCATGACAAACGAGATTCTTGGAAGAGGCAAATATTTCTATGATAATGTTAAGCACATCAATATAAAAGACACAATGCTCTGGAGTTCACAAGTATGGGAAGCGGTTCCGAATTCTGCCATCAAGAAGTCTTGGAAAATGCTGTACATCGATACACCAGATTATAATGATGACGACGCCTTACCGTTGTCGGTTTTGCAAGAAAGGCTGAGAAATATTGCGATTAAAATCAACCGTCTGGAAACCATTGACGAAGAAAAGGCAGAGTTCGAGATCCTAAAAGACGAAGAAATCGTAGAGAAACTGCTCAGTCCGTCAGCTGAGGATGGCATTTCTAACATAACGAACCAAGACGTCGATGATAGTCTCCTTTACGTCTCTGCATCACTTGATCCTGCAGATGAAAATATCCCAACATCGTCCACACTGCAAAAAATCGGCCGACTACGATGGGCTTGGGCGTCCGGACGTCGTTAAAAGATCGGACGACAGTTCAGTTAAAATGGCTCTCGAGAACGAACGAGAACACAAGAAGAAGAGGGTCGGTCTAGGTGGGTCGATCAAGTGATCCTATCTAGGTGGGTCGATCGCAGATGGCGAGACGGGCCAATTGCAGCCATTGACCGAACGATTTGGAGACGATTTCTGTGTACAATTGAGGCCACCCAATTTTTATCTTAACTGTAAGTGAGTAAATTAACTAAAAGACAAAAAATCACAAAAAAGGTTTGAAGTGATGGAGAGATGAACGAGCGATAGACTCAAAATTGAAGATACGAAAAAAGAATAGTGGTTTTGCACTCCAAGTTCGATAATTTATTGACATTCGAAAAATTTTGTTGAAAAACAACACATTAAAACATAAAAAGGTTAATTTTTTAGATTTTTATTTATGCTTCGATATAACGTACAATTCAATACAACGTACAAGTGTAAAATCAAAATGTTACGTTAGTATCGAAGCTTTGCCCTGTGTGAGTTTCCTGTTCTGAAGAAGTTCACTCGGTGCCTTACCAGTCAGCAGTTATACAAGATGAAATAGTCGTCCAGTTGCACCTTCCAACCGCCATACAGTGCATTGAATACTTTCCGGTGCTTCAGTAAGGACCTGTTCTGACGTTCCCCTTCACCATTCGCTTGTGGTCAGTAAGGTGTACTATGATTCAGATTAATTTCAAGCATTTAACAGAAAATTACAAATTTCTTCGAGACAAATTGTTTCCGTTATCCAATGTATCGTCTTCGGATAACCCCAAGTTCTGAAATTCTTCTTTCAATCTTTGAATCGTTTCCTGTGCCGTAATTCTTGTCATGATTTCAATCTCCATAAATCTGCTGTAGTAATCAATTACTACAAGGATGTGTTCCTGCTAGCATAGGACCGAGAAAGTCAATTACCAGGTCAATGCACGGTTTTTCCGGCATTGACCGTCTGTTCATCGCAAAATACACAATGTTTATGATCTCTATTCATGTTTGGCCAGCAGTATTTATCCCGTAATCGATTTTTCCGAGCAGACTGGCCAGGGTGACCCTCATGTGCCAATTGACACATTCTGTCTCGAAGCGCTCGTGGTATGACGAGTTTCAAACCTCGTCTAGAATTTTCCCTTAATGTACAATTTCCCCGATCGTTTGACATAATATCCTTCTCGACCGCTCGCAGTTCGTCGTCAGATCTCGTTTTTTCAACTACTTCTGAACTGCCAATAGCTGCGGATTCTTGGATAGCTTTCACTTCTATCTCTGTGTTTTTATCGAAATCTTCGGACTCATGATCATCACTTAATGAAGCCAGTGCCTCAACTCTTCGTATCAAAACCTCTGACTCATTCCAGAAAGCATCGTTCACATGAGAAGCCAATCTAGATAGACAATCGGCTAAATTTGCTGAACCTTTTCTGTAAACTACGTTCAACGAAATAGCCTGGAAGTCTTAAAAGCGAGTGGTCGGTGATCAGTTTCGATTTCAAACGTGATACCAATCAAATAAATTACAAAACCGTGCACACGATAGCCAGTGCCTCTTTCTCAATCGGAGGATAATTCATCTCTCTGTCTCTGAAAGACTCTTAGAGGCAAAGCTAATGATTCTTGGTTTATCATTCTTGAATAGTATGAGGAACGCTCCCAGAACTATACCGGACGCGTCGGTTACTACCAGAGTTCAATCCGCTGGATCATAATATCCTAATTAGTCTTAAGTTCGTTGCTTAATCAAGTCAAAAGCATGTTTTTTTTATCCCAAATATAGTTTGTAGTTTGTTTGACTAGCTCCCGTAGTGGATGATTAGCAGTTACTAAATTAGGTTTAAATCGAGATACGAAAGTAACTAGCCCTGGAGATCGACATTCCAAAATAAAACGGACCTTCTCATCTGGTGGGAGAATTATTTTGTCTGAAAGCTGCTGCCCCCAGAAATACAACTTTCAGCTGTTTGAACTTGCATTTCTGGTGATTCAATTGGACCCCGAGTTCATCGGACCTACAAACGACTCGAATCGAATAAGGATTGCTAAGAAGGGTAATCTAACAAGCGAGATGCTTTTACTTCACAAACTCTCCATCAAGCTTTGAAAGAGCTCTGGGTGCAATTCACGCCGAAGAAGA
The DNA here is from genome assembly GCA_034211315.2 of Aedes japonicus. Lineage (NCBI taxonomy): Eukaryota > Metazoa > Arthropoda > Insecta > Diptera > Culicidae > Aedes > Aedes japonicus. The sequence goes on from JASCZW010014557.1 coordinate 18,514, forward strand.
GTCTCTTGATTCAATACAACCCCCAGTTAGTGATGAAAGTAGTGATGTCTCTGCCACCTTCAGATAGCGGTAGTACGATTCATTCATATCCAGAAGAGAGAAAACGAGCTCTCCAGTTCCGGGTTAAATTTCCTCGAACACAGGAAGTGGATGCTTCAACCGTTGTATCGCATGATTGGCTCGGCGCACATCGATACACATTCTCAGTTCTTCATTATCCTTTAGGATCGGGACGAGACGTGATACCCAATGTGTCGACTTCTCTACTCGTTCTATGATGTCTTGTGCTAACAGGTCATCTAGTTTGGCCTTTACTTTATCTAAGTGTGGCACAGGATACCTTCGGAGGGGATACCTTCGGAGGGGATACCTTCAGGATACCTTCACTGGTGGTTCACTTCGATCAATCGGCAATGTAGGTTAAACTTCCCGAATATAGGGAAATGCTGCTTTCCCGTGTCTACGGGATTAACATTAGACGATCCCAAACCGATTCGGAGAACTCCCAGTTGTTGAGCAGATGTTTTGCCAAGAAGAGGTTGTTGCCCATTGTCTATTACGTAGCATGTGGTATATCTACTGCCAGTTTCCTATTAGTTCCCGATATTTCTATTTCTATTTTATCATTGGCCACAACTTCTTCTTTATTTTTTCAACAGCCTCAATGAATTCAATCATGGGTATCCTTTTCGACGAATTTAATCATTGACATCAATAATGTTTACTTTCTCGCTCTTTCATTCGACGAATTCAATCATCGACATTATCAACGGCAGCATAATTAATCATCAATTAAAAGAGAGATTTGAGCAATAAAAATGAAAAAGTGCCATTAATTATTAGTGTGCCGACAATAATTGTGATCAGCATTAAAAAATTAGAATGAGCAATAAAGATGAGAAAAGATCTCGGATAACTAATTGGACCGGTAAATCTGTCAACAAAGCAACAGCTATTAGTATGTGCAATTAAATATGGCAGTATTTCCGCCAAATTGTAATTTGAGCACCAATCCATTCGCATATGTCTTTAATTTTGTTAGATTTTCCCATAAAAACAGTAAAAATGAGCAATGGATATTTATTTATCCATTGCTCATTTTACTGTTTTTATGGGAAAATCCAACAAAATTAAAAGACATATGCGAATAGTTTAGTGCTCAAATTACATAATTTGGCGGAAATACTGCCATATTTAATTGCACATATACTAATAGCTGTTGCTTTATTTGATAGATTTACCGGTCACAATTAGATTATCCGAAGATCTTTTCTCATCTTTTATTGCTCATTCCTAATTTTTTAATGCTGATCACACATTATTTGTTGGCACAGGCCTTAATAATTTAGTGGCACTTTTTTCATTTTTTGGTGCTTTTTCTGAATTACTAAGTGCAGGTAAATATTTTAGCCATTATCAACTCTTTTTCTCCTTACCCACTGCTCGCTGCAGTAGGCGACCGGCAAAAAAATGGCGTCTTTTCACGTCTGAGAAAGGAAAATTTCTCGGTATATTTTTCTCATTTTTCTAGTACAAGTACTACCAACACTTCATACCTTACCTGCGTTATCACAAATCCTCTAGAAAAGACAACTAAAAACAAAATTCCTCTCGTCGCCAAAATTGCCAAAACCAACAAAGTCGACCTATTGACACGCGATGTAGAGTAAGACCGAGGCCGTGTTGCCTGTTTTTGGACTATACTCGAAACACCAATACCAATATATACGACCAAGGGATACCACAATAAAAAATGAAAGACTAACTTACAATAGAAAACGTAGAGGGGAACTTATCGGCTTCTGATAAATTTCATAATAGAAAACGATTTAGTCAAAGGGTACGCATAACGACTAAATATAAATTGAATCCTGTAAAGTGTGAGCTATTTTGGGGGATACCCAAGGGTAAGTCGCTTAGAACAGTGTGCCAGCCACGATGAATTACACACTAGACAAATATGGTTCCCAACAGCGGCACTTCGATTTTCAATCCATACCACATGTGTGGCACACTGAGGCACACTTTTGACAGTTGAGCTTTTATAAATCTGAAACCAGCAACCTTGCCAATATGCATTACCTGGTTGCCAGGCTCAGCATAAAATAACAATTTGGGATGTCAACACATCGGCACCTTCGGCACATTACGGGAACTCCCAGAACATTACAACGTTTGTAGATACACTCAAAAAAATAGCACAGAACAAAAGTGTGTTGAGAGATCCACCCCTTGGCAAAACCTGTAACTGAAAGATGAAAAGAAAGATTAGTAATTTCCTTCTAATTCCAACTACCATTATTGCTTATCTTGACAGATACGCGTATTTCGTCTACTATGTGCAGACTTCTTCAGTGTCGTATACTATAACTAATAGTACACGACACTGAAGAAGTCTGCACATAAGGAGTGTATCGAATATAAGCTATCCACATACATTTGCGTTGTACGCATGTATTTGTGATGGTTTTTTATGCTCTGAACACTGCATGATGTGCGTTTGACTGTCAGCTTTCTTTGTTTACTTGTTTGTGCGGTTCAAATTCTGCGTTTTCAAAATGTCGCGTATTGAAAAGGAATTGAATAATTCACACATGGTTGCTGGAATAATATGGAAATACGAAGCGGTTTGAATTCATCATGCGAGTGTTGAAACCATCATTACACAAGTTTGGGGAACACTATTCTTTGATGAGCTACCAGAAAGAGGCAGAAAACCCGGTTCTTCCAACCCGAAACTGGAGCGAAAGTGGTATCTCTAATCATAGAAGAACAAATCAATGTCAATACGTGATTTGGCCAAAAAGTAGGAACGAGTGTCGGAATGATCCAGTGCATCAAGAGGCGAAACCACCTGAAGACCTACAAGAAGCGAAAATCTCGAAACAAAGTGCAGAACAGGAAGAAGCAGAGCAGCAACAAGGGCCGGAAATTGTATTCGCGTTCTTGTGCAGCGACCGGATGCATGCGTTTTGATGGACGATGAGACCTATGTATAGGAGGACCTAAAAACCCTTCCAGGTCCACAATACTTTACTGCCGTCGTTGGGGAGGATGTGAGCGATGTGGACAGGTCGATCTCTAAGTGGAGAAATTCGGTCTGAAAGGTACTGGTATGGCAAGCAATATGTTCCTGTGGTTTGAAGTCAAATCCATTTTTTACACTACCGGAACTATAAATGCGGAAATCTATCGATCTGAGTGTTCCAGAAGAGATTGTTGCCTTTATATAAGAGGCATAGTACACTCCACTGTTTTGGCTGGATTTAAGCGTCGGCTCACTATGCCAAAACCACTCTCAACTGGTTTGCGGAAAAGGGTATAGATTTCGTTGAGAAAATATCAATCCACCAAATTGCCCTCAGCTTCGACCCATCGAACGTTACTGGGCAATCGTGAAGAGGGTATACAAGAAGACTGGTAAGGCAGCTGGGAACATGCAGGAGTTCAAAAAAATTTGGGCTCAAGCGTCCAAAAAATGCGATGCAACACTTGTCCGGAACTTGATGAAGAGCATCCGATCCAAAGTTCGAAAATTCGTGAAGGAATAACTTAAATTTCATCCGGTCTTCATTATGTTCAAGTTTAACCTTGTACAATAAAGGATCAATTTTTTGTATGAATAAAATATCGGTTTTCAACATTATTTGAAAGAAAGTTTGTGGATAGCTTATTTTCGGTATACTCCTTAGTAAACGAAATACGCGTATCTGTCAAGATAAGTAATAAAGGTAGTTTGAATTAAAAGGAAAATACTTATCTCTCTTCTCATTTTTTAGTGACAATAAATTAAAAAAAATTCTATTCTATTCTATTTTTCACAATTTAAGTATGCTAAAATCTAAAAATTTTATGCATTCAGCAAGACATTATATGCTATTATAATGTCATCCTTGGACCTTGGCAAGCAGTCGCAATAATAAAGAACATTAAACAATCCTAATCAATTTTACTTTCAGCCAAAGCCTCTAACACAAGGTAAGAAAAAAAAAACACGACAGAATGTACTAAATTTTAAATGAATAACATATAACGTAGGATGAGAGGGACCATCAGGTCACCCTAGTGAAACGATATGGATAGGGAGCAATGGAACCGCCGTCCTCCCTGTT
>JASCZW010014558.1:0-38652 GCA_034211315.2 Aedes japonicus
GGTGTCACGAGTGATTAAGCGGTTCGAGGAACGGTTGACCACCGATCGGAAGCCCAGAAGTGAAGGAAAAAGTATTCCGTACAACACCAAAAATCACAACCGCGTAGTTGGGGCCTTCAACCGAAATCCGAACGCCTCCGTTCGGGATGTGGCTAAGAAGCTGCACCGAAGCCGAAGTTTTGTCCAGAAGGCCAAAACTAATGCTGGGCTTCGAACGTTCAAGGTACAAAAGGCCCCTAATCACGACGAGAAGCAGAACAAGTCCGCCAAAACCCGTGCCAGGAAGTTGTACCTCAACATGCTGACGAAAGATAAATGCTGCATCATGGACGACGAAACATATGTGAAGGCCGACTTCAAACAGATCCCCGGCAACCTGTTTTTCACGGCCAAGGATAAGTTCAAGAAATTCGTTCCTTGCTCCTTAGCCAGCCACGGAACTATTCAGCCCAACTATCGCAAGTGTCTCGTTTGTTCCGACCACCATCCCTTGTACCTGTGGATCGTTTTCTCCAACATTAACATCGAAGACAAAGAAAATGAGGTCAAACGCCACCAGCTTTGACGTGCCTGTGCCCGGAAAGGTCATCAAGCTCGGGAATGAACCTCACCTCTGTACCGGAGATGCGTCTCCACTGAGACTCTCCAGTATCCACGAACTCCAGCACCTCAGAATCATCCCCACCAAAAGCCGTCTCTGCCCCAATTGTAGAAGAGTAACCCATGACTGAATCGCTCTCCCAACAGTTCATGGCCAAACACTCCAAGAGCGATGTTCCGATTGTGAGTCTTGAGCGTTTTCAACACGTGACAGTGGCAATCTTCAATCAACCATCATCCTTCGTGCCAGTGGATATTCTACCGGAGTAGAATTCTCGTTGCTCCCGAAAATCACCTTGAACCAACCATCATCAGCCTTGGACGTCCCCTCCTGGGAAATTTTGGACGGAATCCCGTCCAATTGGTATTGGGAGCGGAAATCTTCTACGACCTGTTTGTTGTGGGACAGTATCGCCACTCGTCCCGAAACTACAATACAATAGATTGCCTGGGGTCCAGCGAACAATCAGACGGCAGGCCATCTATAGCAGAAGTGGAGTGTGGATAGAAGCAGAACGTGATCTGGTGAGGTAAACAATCACCCGATATCTCAAGCAGGGCAATATGTTACTGGTGAGAGCGCTGATCGTAAGCTAGGAGAACGCAAGAGAGCGCGTCCACTTGGAACTGCAGTGGTGGATATGTTTGCGCGGGATAAGTGGAGTGGAATTATGAGCGATGTCCAATTCTAGGGGTTTATAATTTCTTTTCAAACTTCGATGTTCGTGATCATTGGGCTTCTGACCAGTTTCGTTTCTAGCTTTGTTAGTTGCTTTCAGATCGTCCAATTGAACCCCAGGCATGAGTAGTGGCCTTCGCATGGCCAAGAATTTTTATATGTGTTTAGTTTATAAGTACAAAACTTGTTAAAACGGAACCAAATGTAGCTTTGAGTAGTTTTTGTGAGTTTGTAAATAAAGAGTTTTAATTTGTCCGTGAGTGTTTTTCAATTTGTTCAAGAAGCATTATTTCCCGAATGCCAGCGGGGCTGGTAAAAGGAAGGTATCAATGGTACCCAGGTCCAAACTCAATCGCACCAGTCGAGTATTGAAGAGCCATCCACTACATCGAAAGAGGTAACTGCTCGGTTCCACAACACTGCTCATAGTGGCCGGATTCAACTCGGTAAGTCCCAGCCAAGCCTAGTCAACTTCCCTCTTGTTTGGATCGTATCTAGAGCGATTCCCAATTGCCGACTGCCAGCATCGCAACGGTCACAGATCTCCAACGTTTAATGGAGAAGTTTTGAACCATCCAAGAAGACAACGACTCGACCAAATACTCGCTACGTTGTTCGACTTCCACTGAAACAAGACGCTCTGGCCATCCTCGGTGACAATGGCTGTTCTGCTCTCCATCGTTTCCACCTCGTCAGTAATCTTCTGTCTCATAATCCGGAGCTCGGCGACCAATATCGAGAGTTCATGCGAGAATACGAAGGATTAGGACACATGCATCAAGTCCGTATTCCATCCCACACCGCGTCGTTATTCGCTAAGACACTACGACCATCAAAATACATATAATCTTCGACGCATCCTGTTGTACCCCCGAAGGATCATCGCTAAAGGTTGCTTAATGGTTGGACCAATCGCCCGAGAAAATCTTCGCTCAATCATCATGCGCTCCAGAACCCATCCCATATTGCATATCGCCGAAATCAAGCAAATGTTTTAGCGAATCGTTTGGCGATCCTCACCGGACCTTTTTTGGCGAGTACTCCGGCAACTCTCCAAAGACGTGCAAGGCGATTTCCGCAAACTTCCGAAACTTTTTGAGATGTGTTAGGTCGACCAAACTGTCCTGGAGCTCAGAACTAACGATCTACAGTTGTAACCGTAGCTGTATCCGCTTTACAATGTTACGATATATATTCAAACTAATTCAATTTTTGAGTAGTTATCGTAGTTTTGTATAACACAAGCGGCTACGGCTCCTACTGTACATCTGAGGTTCTGAACTCAAGTCAGTTTTTATAAACTTGAACATCCCAAGATAATCTGATAGAGACTGGTGACATTACAGAAGATTCACTGAATGTGTGTAAGTTGCACAGAAAATGTTCAAAGTGCATATCGTCACCTTTCATAGGTTATAAACCTAATGTTACGATTGTAGATCCAAACTTCTAAACGCAATGGCAGTTTTGATAACCTAGATCATCTCAAAATATCTCATTCTATCTGTTTACCTTCCAAAAGACTCACGTAAATTGGTCCAACTCATACTGTTACTTTGTTTGGTCCAGAAAGCTACAGTTACAGCTGTTGATTTTCAGTTTTGAATTCCAGGATAGTTTGGATAACCTTGAAGATTATCTCATAATTTCTGTTGGTATTCCAAGATATTCAATGAATATGTTTTAATACACAGCGTAGCTTTGCAGAGCCCAGAAAGCTTTTTTGTAACTGTAGGTTCTATGTTCTGATCTCAAGGATAGCTTGAATGACCCAGAACATGTCATATTGCTATATAATGTTTGTTGATGTTTCAGAATACTAATTGAATATGCTTGAGTATTTATTGTTACTTTGTATTGCCTTAAAATACTGTTACAACTGAAACTCTAATTTCTGAACGCCATGACAGTTTGGGTGACCTAGAGGATCAGAAAATTATAAAATATTCAGTGTTGACTTTCCAAAAGATTCAAAAAATATGTTAGAATACATATAGTCACCTTATATAGCCCAGAAAGCTACTGTTACATCTGTAGATCTTATGTTTTTAACTTAAGGACAGTTTGGTTGGCCTATAATATCCCAAGATTGTCGCATTACGTCTGTTGACTTTTACACTAGTCAATGAATATTGTTCAATACATATTGTTCCTTTTATACTCCAAAACCTACTGTTAGAAATGTAGATCTTATGATTTGAACTCAAGGGCAGTTTGGGTAGCCCCGATCATCCCAGTGTATCTCGTAATGTTTGTTTACTTCCAAAAATATTCACTGAACATGGTTGAATAAATAGCGTTACTTTGTGTAACCCAAAAATCTATAGTTACTACTGTAGATCTTAAGTTCTGAACTCAAGGACAGATTTGATGACCTAGAACCTAAATGCTACTGTTACAACTTTAGATCTGAAGTTCTGAACTCAAGTGCATTTTGGATAACGTAGAAAATCCCAGAAAGATAGAAACATATTTAACGTTTATCACCATGAATTTAGTAATACGCATGCATATGTACCGTATTCCAAAACAATGCTTTGTACTATTACAAAGGAATTTATTTTTCTTCCTTAACTTCTACTTAATCAGGATGTTCTACTTCGTCAATTAGGCCTTAAATTCATATTTTTTTTTACTTTCCCACAAAGAAGAATTGATGAATAACATTGCCTCAAGATAGCGTACACTTTTATTCAGTCTGTAATGTAGCTCAAACCCTCTAGGATTCAGTCTGTAATCTTATACAACCATTTTCCTTATATACTTTTGAAGAAATGGCGTAGCATTTATAAATTTATCAATTGTATGAGGCCCGAAATCAACGTCAATGTTCTTTGTTCAAATTGATGCGTAGAAATATTTCCGATTGATTGGTGCAAACATTTCGAAAATCTTTTGAGAAATGACTGAGATATTAAGGCTCAAAACCTGACCTCTTTTCGTGACGGTCGCAATGTGATATTTTATAAATTGTACCCCAGTATAGAAAACAAAGACGTAGTCCTACGTCAAAGAAAGCAAGGAGTTTACTTTTTACCCCACTTAAATAATAAGTTTAATAAGTGGATTCAGCAATGAACTAAGGTTAGGAATTGCCATAAAATTGGGTCTCCAATCGCCGAACAAATCAACAGAGGTAGAGTTTGAACCTTAAGCTGTGCCACCTAGGATTAAGAGGTCACCTAGCACCCTACCGAAACCATCTTCCCTTTGAAGCAGTGATATGGGCGCCTCGATTTCGTCAGCCATTCTCGGTACATCTCCCTCTCGCGGATTTTGGATACCGTGTTTTGTTTGTCGCTCCGGTGTGGTGCCTTTCTGACCTGCAGACTTGGAGGCCAAGGACAATTGAATAGATGATTCAACACCTTTCTTGCCTTCGCCGGATCAGTTGTCTTCGGGTTTCTGCCGCTGGGTCGTCTGCGTCTCCGGGACACCATCCAATAATGGAATCCCAGGTATTTTTCGATCCATCTGTGAGACGCAGTCGGATTTTCCACGACGGTGCCTATATTTTGGGGGAAAACTGCTCTTGTTCCGATACCACCTCAATAATCACTTGTTAATGAAGATTCTCAACGTAACATTTCACTCCAAGCTAGTTTAAGTCAAAATTTCATCAATTTTTACCCATACACTAAAATGTCACGGAAATTAATCATTGTTTCTCTTTTTTTCGAGTACAGTCTTTAAATATATATCATAATACATAAGGTTTACCTAAACTACTTGCAGCTGGAGCATCTGACATAGATGGTTGAGTTTTGAAATAGAACATGAATACAGGAATACTCGCTCCACCTCTGCCACGAACAATTAGAATTGCAGTACAACCCAGACTCTTCGTTTCAGGAACACTCTCAAAACGATTAAGGTTATTTTCGCTCTAAAGTATTACCCCTATAACTTCCACTTGGCTTCCCAACTCCACCATGCCATGAACCCAAATTAACCGGCACGGTCTTTGGCGCTTGCCCTAGAGATGATCACGCGGGGCTTATTCCCCTGTCTTGTCTATGTGCTTCATGTGCACGGTGGATGTATAATTCATAACGACAACTATGGTTCCCACCTCTGTCCACTTTTCTCACAGCGACGGCAGAGAAATTTATAATGTCATCGTTTATTTAGAACGCCGTGATAAATTGTCTCTGCAACGATGACCATGATGATGCTGATGATGATGATGATCGTCCAACGAAAACGCGAACGGATGCGTCCCTAAGTGTGAAAGTGTGACGAACGAGATTAGTCAGAAGATTAAATGCGCACTAGCACACCGGGCACTGCTTGACATTAAGCATTATGAAAAGGATGACACTTTGTGGAAGATTGAGCTAAACTGGCGTGAAATGTTGCGGTGGCAATTACATTTTTTTTTCAGTACCGATGCCTAATTTTGCATGCTCTTTGAGACTTATACACAGGTGATTTCCATGAGGTTCAAACTACATCGACTACCATTTTCATCGAAGAGAAATCTAAGCATTTCAGTAAATTTGCTGAGCAGCTAAGACTGAAGCACAGATTTGGTCCAAAATCGGGATACCGAATTTCGACGATTTCAAACACCCTATTTAAGCGATTATGGGATTTTGGTGTGAGCCTTATTTTTTTTTTTTCCCCCTGTTGGGGACGTATTGCCACTGCGACCATTGATTTGATTTATTGTGGCGTGTCCTCCTTTTTAATTATGCCATATTATCGCAATGGTAAGTTACTATTTGGAGTAACTACCACTACGGTAGTAGGCAATTTTCCCAAGCAGGTACTACATTTCTTATGAAGTGTACCACTTGATTGGGAGCAGCGTTCCAGACCTCACAGGGTTCAATGAGCCCCTTGTCAAAAAATCTGCATCGTTTATTGAATAGTGCAACACAGTCGCACATTAAATGCTTAGAGCTTTCACTCTCTAATCCACAAAAGCGGCATTTATCTTCATGAAGTTTACCGATGATTTTCAGGTGATATTTACTCGGACAATGTCCAGTTATCAAACCAGTGTGTATTCTTAAGTCATGTTTCGAAAGTTTAAGTAACTTTTTCGTATGAGAAGCGTTAGGTTTAATGAACTGTTTGGATTGCCGGGCATTGGAGGTACTATTCCAGATAGCCTGTATTTTGCCCTTTTCCCAGTTCTTTAGTTCTACTTTTAAGGCGCAAGAAGATAAACCAATAAATGGTTCGGGCCCTATGAATTGCATGGATGACCCTATTTTTGCCATCTGATCAGCTTTTTCGTTTCCTTCAATTCCGCAATGACCAGGAACCCAATAGAGGTTAACCATGTTGCGACAGGACAATTGTTGTAAAACTTGTGTGCATTCCCACACCAGCTTAGATGTGAATGTTTTTGACTTTGAAGAATTTAGAGCTGCTTGGCTATCTGAACAAATGCATATGTTTGCATTTTTATAATTTCTTTTCATACAGATTGATGCACATTCCAGTATGGCATATATTTCAGCTTGAAACACTGTGGGATATTTTCCAATTGCCACATACAAGTTTATCCCAGGACCGGTTATACCAGCCCCTACCAAACTATTTTGCTTTGAACCATCTGTATAGAAGATTGTTGAGCCCGGACGAAAACCCGGTTCTCTTTTATCCCAATCAGCACGAGTAGCTGCATGGACTGTGAATTTATGATTGAAGTAGTTTCTCCTAAGCATACAATCTTCACTTATCAATATTAAAGGATTTATCGAAAACTCTTTTAGGATACTCAAGTGTCCAATAAGATCTCCATCGAAGAAATTCATGGACCGTTTGAGCCTTAGAGCATTTTTTTCCGCATCCTGTAGTATAAATTGATCTAAAGGAAGAATGTTGAGTAGAGCATCTAGTGCTTTTGAAGGAGTATTATGCATTGCCCCAGTTATAGAGATAGTAGCAAGCCTTTGCAGCTTGTTCAGTTTCTCTTGAGCCTTTATCTGTTTAGTCTTCGGCCACCAGATAAGCGAGGCATACGTGATTCTGGGCTTGACTATAGTTGAATAAAGGGCGATACGGTCAAAATTTGGTCAATATCAACTTGACGTATTTCTTTCAATTTTGCATTTAAAAACCTGAACACCCTCATTTTGAAGGTGTGTGTGTGTAGAATGTTGCTCCTATTTTGATTTTGGAATTCACTCTTCAGTTGTCAAAATGCCGTCCAAGCAAGAAGAGCAGCGTATCAAAATTTTGCTCGCGCATCGCGAAAATCCGAGCTACTCGCACGCAAAGTTGGCAAAATCGCTAAAAGTTGCCAAATCAACCGTTACAAATGTAATTAAAGTGTTTGGGGGAACGTTTGTCGACAGCCAGGAAGTCTGGATCGGGGGGAAATCGAAAACCGGAAGCCGCTGAGACGACAAAGAGAGTTGCCGGTAGTTTCAAGCGAAACCCTAACCTATCTCTCCGAGATGCCGCAAATAAGCTGGGTGTATCGTCTACAACCGTGCATCGAGCCAAAAAACGAGCCGGACTATCGACTTACAAGAAGGTAGTGACTCCAAATCGCGATGATAAACAAAAATACGACGGCCAAAGCGCGATCCCGGAGGCTGTACACGACGATGCTGACGAAGTTTGACTGCGTGGTAATGGACGACGAAACCTACGTCAAAGCCGACTACAAGCAGCTTCCGGGACAGGAGTTTTCTACGGCAAAAGGAAGGGGAAAGGTAGCAGATATTTTCAAGCACACGAAACTGTCAAAGTTCGCAAAGAAATATCTGGTTTGGCAAGCCCTCTGTACCTGTGGCTTGAAAAGCAGCATTTTCATAGCTTCCGGGACTGTCAACCAAGAAATTTACGTGAAAGAGTGTTTGAATAAACGTCTGCTGCCTTTCCTGAAGAAACACGGTTGTTCCGTACTGTTTTGGCCGGATTTGGCATCTTGCCATTACGGTAAAAAGGCCATGGAGTGGTACGACGCCAACAACGTGCAGCTGGTTCCCAAGGACAAGAACCCTCCCAACACACCAGAGCTCCGCCCAATTGAGAAATACTGGGCTATTGTCAAGCGGAACCTAAAGAAGACCAAAAAAACTGCTAAGGACGAGCAGCAGTTCAAGGCAAACTGGCTTTCTGCGGCGAAGAAGGTGGACAAGGTGGCTGTACAAAATCTGATGGCAGGGGTCAAGCGTAAGGCCCGGCAATTCGGATTTGGAAAAGCGGAAGCCTAACTGAATATTTTTCCTGAATTTTATACTAATTGAACTTGAAAAAGAAATTTAATTTGATTTTTTAAATAAACGATTTCACCGATTTACACGCGTTTTCCTTTGACCAAATTTTGACCGTATCACCCTTTATATCCAGTGAATCATGTTAGGCTTAAGGCCCCATTTCTTTCCAAAAGTTCTTTTACAGATCCAGAAGGCATTGGTTGCCTTTCGTATTTGTTGGTCAATATGATTGTTCCAGCAAAGATGCTTTTGACCTCTGAAGATAAAGACAGTTTAACGCCTCCTAGTTTAAGGTCAGTGAAGGAGATTTTCCGTTTTTTAGTAAAAGGTACGATTGTCGTTTTTTTGGGATTGATATTTAATCCCTCGGTTTTGCACCACAATAGTGTGTATGATAATGCTATTTGCATTCTCTCAAACATGATAGTGTCGTATTTACCACGGACTATAATGACAATGTCGTCCGCAAAGCCAATTATTTAAAATCCTTTAAACTTTAGTTGTACAAGGAGATCATCAACAACAAGAGACCATAGGAGGGGGACAAGACGCCCCCTTGAGGACAGCCTTTACAGCAGTTACTTTCACCTCTGAGCCTCCAAGATTTGCTGATATTTCTCTTTGGATAGAATTTCAACAATCCAATAAATTATTTTATTGTTGAGTCCACGATTTCTCATAGTTCTTATCATCGAGTGAAAGGAGGCATTATCAAAAGCACCTTCGATGTCAAGAAACGCTGCCAACAGAATTTCCTTAGCAGTGAAGGACTTTTCTATTTTGTTAACTAGAATGTGAAGGGCTGTTACAGTTGATTTACCTGTCTGACAAGCGAATTGTGCTTTTGATAATGGATTATTGGTTAGTATGTCAGATTTAACATATTCATCAATAAGTTTTTCCATAAAATTTAACAATATTGATGATAAACTTATAGGCCTAAATGACTTTGGTGAAGACTTGTCTTTTTTATTTGCCTTCGGAATAAATACTACTCTTACTTGCCTCCACTTTTTTGGGATACATCCCAGTAAGAAGCTGGCTTTGAATAGTCTGTTTAAGTCAGGAATTATTACAGATTTACATTTTTGGACATGTGCCGGAATAATTCCGTCTGGACCAGAAGATTTGAAGGGACTAAATGAGTCAATGGCCCATTCAATTTTTGAGTTAGTAAAAATCTTATTTACTAAATTTGCAGGCACCTCGTTAAGGATTTCAGAGTCATTGCCATGTTTATTTTGTACCGCATATGCTGTAGTTGCGCCACTTTGTATGCAGTTTAGATCTTGTTGTTGATCAGTAGTAGGAAGTGACCCTGGGAAGTGAGTATGCATAATTAGTACCAGAGTTTCATTAGCATTTTCAGTAAAGTTCCCATCAATTTTTTTAAGCATACCGAGACCATTTGAGTGGTCTTTTGAGAGAACTTTTTAAAGCCTTGCAGTTTCAGGAACACTTTCTATGTTTTCACACATGTGCCTCCAATCTTTCCTCTTGGATCTTCTTATTTCTCTATTATAATCACTTAAAGCCTCTTTATATTGATCCCAGTTTGATGTAATTTTTGCTCGATTAAATAGTTTTCGAGCATTTTTTCGTAATTTGCCCAGCCTATCATTCCACCAGGAAACATCTCTGTTGGTGGAGCGCTGCTTTGATGGACAGCTGGCGTGGTAAGCTTGATTAATTTTATCTATTAAACAGTTAGCACCATCCTCTAACATTGGAATGGTATCAATATTGTTTCGTGAAGGATCATAGTGGCTCTTTAGGATTGAGCTATACAGATCCCAATTCGTTCTGCGAGGATCCCTATAAGTTTCTTTGAGTAGATGATTAACTTTCAATTCAAATAAAATTTGACTGTGATCAGACAAAGAAATTTCATCCGATACGTGCCAATTGACAATTTGCTCGGAAAGTGTTGGGCTACATAGTGTAATATCTAACACTTCTTCCCTTATTGCATTTATGAAAGTGGGAGCGTCTCCCTTGTTACATATATCAATATTATGTTGTGAGATGAATTCAAATAAAGACTCACCTCTTTTGTTGATTCCGCTGCTGCTCCATATCGTGTGATGGGCGTTTGCATCGCATCCGATGATGAAAGCCTGATTTTGGCTTCTGCATTAAGGAGTGTATCGAAAAGTAGTTATAAACTTCCAAATAATAAAATAGGCATGAAAACATGGTTAAAATTAACATACTATTTCAGTTTATTATAGCTTAACATGTTTACAAAAGATCCAAACGGAAAAACTAGTCATCATGTTCATTTCTGTAGAATGCCCGTACCTTTGATTTGACACCTGCCATCAAATTCTGCACAGTGACCTTTGTGCACTTCCTGGATGCCGCTGCCCAATTTTTCTTAAAATCGGTCATGTTTTGGGACACTGTACCATCCTTCTTAAATATACGCTTGACTATTGCCCAATAGCGTTCGATCGGTCGCAACTGGGGACAGTTTGGTGGGTTGATGTCTTTTTCTACGAACTTGATGTTATTCTCCGTCAGCCACTGTAGAGTGGATTTGGCGTAATGTGCCGATGCCAAATCTGGCCAGAAGAGAGGAGGGGACTGGTGCTTTCTATACAATGGTAGCAACCTGTTCTTCAAACATTCCTTTGATAAATCTCAGCATTTATAGTTCCTTTGTATAGAAAATTGAAGAACGCAAGCCACATGTGCAAATAGCTTGCCAAATGAGCACCTTCTGACCGAATTTCTCCATCGCAACAGTCGTATCTGCGGTTGGCACACGTTCCCCAACAGATTTAGTATAAAACTGCGGCCCCGGTAGCGTTCTTGAATCTTCTTGAACGTATGTTTCGTCATCCATCAAAATGCACTGGTCGACATTGTCCAAAATGCAGCTGTACAGCTTTCGAGCCCTGGTTTTGGCACGAGACTTTTGTTCCAGAGTTTGTTTGGGCACTTTCTGCTTTTTGTACGTCTTCAAGTCATTCCTGCGCTTGATTCGTTGAATCATTCCGATGCTGGTCCTGAACTTCTTGGCTAGATCGCGAGTAGAGGCAGATTTGTTCCGTTGAATATAATCCAAAACTTTTTGGTCCAAATCGGGGTTGCTGGAGCCGGGTTTCCGGCCACTTCTTGGTAAATCCTTGAGGGAGCACTGCTTACCAAACTTTTCGATGATGCGTTTTACACTTGCCGGGTGAACATTTACTCTTTTCGCAATCTGGTTGTAAGTAACACCCTTTTCGGTGCACCAAGTGTGCAGAATTTTCTTTTTAGTCTCAAATTCAATTCGCGACATTTTGAATTCAACTTTATCAACGGAAATGAATGAACCGAATAATCATTTTTGACATGTAAACAAAGCAAATGGCGCTTACACGCTAAAAATATATACAGTAGTTTATGCGTAATAACGCATCGAATGTTTATAACTACTTTTCGATACACTCCTTAGGCAACGAATGCTGCAACTTCTGGAGGCGGTGCATCATCCGTATCACCAGGAAAGTATGCAGCTGCCACGTAAAGCACCGTTTTTCCTTTCGTTGTTGGCACCTCTAGCGAAATTGCAGCGATGTCTCTGTGGATGAATTCAGTGAGTGGAGTTATTTTAGCGTTAATATTGACAAGTAGCGCAGCTCTAGGTGTGATCTGCGTTATGTCGTATATCAACTTACTCGATTATGTAGGCATTCCTAATATCCTACTGTTATGCGCCCATGGCTCTTGTAGAAAAGCTACGTCCAGTTTATTTTTAATGAAGGTTTTGTTGAGTATAGCTGAGGCTGCCTTTGCGTGATGCTGCCTTTGCGATTTTTCATGGACACAGCATCAACATATAGGAGCAGCTCAGTGTGATGCAGTTTGACCGTGTATCTCTTTAGGACTCTCCAAGCATCTACCATGAGCCCCTCGTTTTGGCTTTCTACAAGAGTAAGGATATCTTCATTTGTATCCTCTGCACTTTGTGGAAAAAATCCTACTACGATATCCGGTTTTGGTATTTTTCCTTCTTCTACTGCTATGAGGCAAGCATCTTCCCATGGCTTAATGCTGGGGATTATCGCCTTTAACCAGTCCTCAGTGTCTTGATTTTTGCAGACAAGTATCATGTGTCCAGGCCTAAAAAAGCAATTCCCGAACTTAGGCTTTCTTCAAAATTGCCTTTTGAATAGTATTTAATTGTTCCGGGGTCAGTTCTTTGTTTGGAAAACCTTCATGCAGAATTCCAATCCTCTTAGAATTTAATATTTCGCGTTGACGATTCTCTTGCTTCTCCTGTTCTGGCTCTTTCGAGTCTAGATTGTGCTGAGAACTTTGCATAAGATGCATTTCCTCTTTCTGTCTGAAGAGCAACCCTCTTTGGTGGATTAGTATCGCTCGAGTTGGCTTCACTCAGCTCTGCGGTTCTGCGGCGTTTGCTGGGGTCCGATTGAGGCATTCTAAAAGGCTTCTCAGCCGTATACACGTGCCTCTTTAGGGGTATGACCCTTAGTAATGAAGTGCTTCATCCTTTTTCTAGCAGCGCCATTTAACCCTTTAGGCTTTTTATCCTTTTGAACGGCTTCTACCATCGTTGTCGCAGGGTGCTTTGAAGTTCCAGGGACAATCGTGGTTACAGGACCCGTTGAGGCGTCCGGGGCCATAGGAAATCCAGGACCCATGGAAATTCCAGGTACCTTTGAAGTTCCAGGGCCCATTGAAGCTCCAGGGCCTATTGAATTTCTAGGGACCACTGAAGTATGAGGGCCCTTTGGAGTTCTAGGGCCTTTTGAGGTTTCTTCAACATTCCAGAGCCTTTGGGTGTCCAGGAATAGATTGGAGTTCCACAGCTTGTCGATGTTCCATCTTTTGGAACTCCATAGCCTTTTGGTGTTCCAGGGCTTTCAGGTGCTCCAGAGCCTTTCGGTGTTCCAAGGCCTTTCAGCATTCCAGAGTTCACCAGTGTTTTAGAGTCCTTCGATGTTCCAGAACCTTTCGAATTGAGCTCATCCAAATTTTTAACATAATCGATCGTAGGGGGAGCAATGAACTCCTGTTCCTTATTAATGCTGCCATAATTCCCCTTGTAGGATTTAGAAGCAACAGCAGACGCAGATAACAGAGTGACGTTAATACCGTTTTCATAGTCATCATCATCATCGTAGATATCGGTGGAATCACCATGGCCAGGGGAGTTGAGGATTGAGGAAGAACATGAGTTAACGTCCTCTAGCGAATTGCTTCGCAGCTGATCCTCGTCATCGTTTATTTCTCTATTAATATCCATATCAATAGGCACCTATATTCTGTAATCGGTGGAAAAGTAGAAAAAAAACAAATTTTCATTTCCCTTTAGTATTGTAACAGAGAAATTACAGTGCTCATTGTATAATTATTACAGTAAGAGTTTTGTAAAAAAAAAGAAATTTGTGATAAGCCGAAAAAAAAAATTTAATATATAAATTAAATAAAAAAAAAGTTAAGTTAAAAAAAACACAATATTTAATTTCTTGAGAAAAAAAAAACAATTGGGGAATTAAAGTAATAGAATAACGCACTTCCTAAAGAGAAATTATTATTGTTATAATATTTGCATCTACTGCTACCGTCACTTTTCTTTAACCAAAGCGTTGTAGCGGACAGTTGCTTGTTGCGTAGCTGCAGTGTTTGATTATTGTATATGGAGCGAGAGTGCAACGCGACTTACTAACACCGCTCCTTCGATACATAGGCTTTTAATATTACATCGACCTACTGAGATGAAACAATTTGTGTAGAGTACATACTCAGCAGCCCAGGTATATGTGGGTATTTTATATTTTACAGAGGGATAGATAAAAAAAGAATATAAGCAAGAAAAGAGATGAAAAAGAATGAGTAAATAAAAGTGATAAAATAACACACTTACGAAAACATAAATTTTTATTTTCTTTTTAATTTTAATATTTGCACCTACTACTACCGTCACTTTTCCTTAACCAATATGTGGTAGTGAACAGTGGCTTGTTACGTAGCAGCAGTGTTTGGTTGTCGTGTATAGAGAGTAAGAATGCAGCGCGATTTATTAAACACCATTTCTCCGATACTTAGGCTCTTTTATTATGCATCGACCTACTGCGATGAAACAAAACAAACACTCCGTTTGTGCTGCAAGAACATATTATTCTTTTCACATCGATTGTAGCCGATAGTCAACACAGTAAACACATACACAGCTTGATACAGCTTGTGAATAGAGCAAAGAGAGGATGCTGTATGCAGTGCGGGCTTTTGATAGGATTCAATTTCCAGCTGGTCCGCTTGATCGTTTGTTTCCTCTGAAGTATTCAAGCGAGGCACTATTTGTAGGACAAATTAAAAACTGATTAGCACTCCCCTACCTTGCTGCACTTGATTTCAATTATGCACTACTTAGTCGCACCCTTTAATAGTCACTCGCGAATTTACAGAACGTTTTGACCACTTAAAAATTGCGAATTATGAGAGCACTTCGAATCACTAGCAGCTAAATAGCAGGGAAACACTGTGAGCCCTACGTCCTAACCCTCGAATTACTTTAATTTTATTCGATTACTAGCTGATCCCGGGGCGAGCGTTGCTACGCCTGCAACTAAATGAATGACCATTACATAGAACTGACGCTTTTTTTTAATGAGTTTTTTTTTGAGTAATAAGGAGTTCAAACTTCTATCAGAACATTCTTCTTACCCAGAAAATTAGTTTAGGCTTAGTTACCTAGATAATTCTCAGGATTGGTTGAAATTTGTGTTTGAATTCACCATAGAAACATTTCTTTTGCATTCAAAAAAACCCCGCATACCATTTTTGATTCCATTTGCTTGATTTGTTCTCAAGCTATGCACAAATTTGTGTTTCATTTGTATGCGAGCCGGAAAGGGGAAGCGGTCTCAAATAATCATAAGAACCTTCCCCAGCCCCAAAAATACATGTATACATATTTTCCGATCGGTCAGACAGACAGTCAGACAGAAATCCATTTTAATATAAATAAAAATCCTGTTTTCATGAAACCACATTTGCAATGTGAGGGTTCATTTACTTGAATAGTTCTCGAGTTATGCAGAAAATTGCGTTTCATTTGTATGAGCCCCCCCCCCCTTTCAGAAGGCAAAGGGGTCTCAAACCACCATAGAAATATGTCTGACCTTCAAAAAAATCCACATGCCAAATTTGATTCCATTTGCTTTATTAGTTCTCGAGTTATGCAGAAAATTGTGTTTCATTTCTATGGGACCGCCCTCATTAAGAGGGCAGAGTGGTCTTAAACCACCATAGGAATATGTCTCTCCTTTAAAAAATTCCACATGCCAAATTTGATTCCATTTGCTTTATTAGTTCTCGAGTTATGCATTAATTTGTGTTTCATCTATTTGGGAGCCCCCCCCCTTCAGAAAAGTAAGGTGTCTCAAATAAGCATTGAAACAGTATTCATCTACAAAAACCTCCACATGCCAGATTTGGTTTTTTGCTTGATTTTTGCTTGAATATTGTATTTCATTTGTATAGGAGCCCCCCCTTTCAGGGTGAAGAAGAATCTGAAACCATCATAGAAACCTTTCTTGCCTTTTAAACCTCACACATGCTAAATTTGGTTTCTTTTGCTTGGGGTCTCAAACCACCGTAGAGACATTTCTTGCCTACAAAACCTCCACATGCCATATTTGGTTCCATTTGTTTGATTAGTTCTTGAGTTATGCAGAAAATAGTTTTTCATTTGCATGGGAGCCTCCCGGACTTAATAACCCCTGCATACAAATTTGCATAGCGGTACGGATAGTTCTCATGTTTGGTTTAAATTTGTGTTTCGTATGTATGGTAGCCCCCCTTTTCAGAGTGAGGAGAGGTCTTAAATTACCACAAAAACATTTCTTGCCTTCAAAAACTCACCCATACCAATTTTGGTTCCATTTGCTTGATTAGTTCTCGAGTTATGCAGGAATTTGTTTTTCATTTGCATGGGATCCCACCTTTTCTAGAAGCGGGAGGGCTCTCGAACTATCATAAGATGCTTTCCCGGACCCAAAAACCACTGAATACAAATTTGCAAAGCAGCAGGTATAATTCTCTTGTTTAGTTGAAATTTGTTTCATTTGTATGAGAGCCCCCCTTTTTAGAGGGAGGAGGGGCTTTGAACCACCATAAAAACATTTCATGTCTTAAAAACTCGTCCATTCCGAATTTGGTTCCATTTGCTTGATTATTTCTCGAGTTATGCAGAAATTTGGGTTCCATTTGTTTGAGAGCACCCTCTCCCCCCTTCCTCCTCATATGACGGAAGAGTCTCAAATCACCATAGAAACATTTCCCTCCTTCAAAAACTTCCACATGCGAAATTTGGTTCCATTTCTCTTATTAGTTCTCGAGTTATGCAAAGATTTGCGTTTCATTTGAATAGGTCCCCCCCCTTTCAGAAAGGGGAGGGGTCTTAAATCAACATAGAACAATTTTTTGTCTTCAAAAACCACCACATACTAAATTTGGTTTCTTTTGCTTGATTAGTTCTCGAGTTGTGTAGAAATTTGTATTTCATTTGTATGGAAGCCCCCCTTTCTAGTGAAGGGAGGGATCTCAAACCATCATAAGATTATTCTCCGGTCCCAAAAAACTCTGCATACAAAATTTCACGCCGATCGGTCCTTCCGCTCGCGAGTTAAATCGTGACAAAGGAAACCCCAACTCATTTTTATTATATAGATAATCGCCAATCACATTTTAGAACATTCCACATTGTTGTTTAAAACCAACTCATTATTGTCTGAAACAATCACAAACCACCATCACTCGGTCAGTGGATGTGGAAATGTTGGTCGGTAATTTAGTTCAACCTTGTCGTTGAGATTAACGGGGATAGATTTCAAATATCGGTTGACACATTTGGACTGAAGAGTATTGATTGAGCTGTTTATTGATAATCAATTTTCAAAAATCCACATTTTCATAAATGGGAAATCCTCGAACTGTTTTCCTCCATCAAGTATCAAGTGGCTAACCAGCTCCAATGGCTCCTTTTCACTGCCAGCACACAGTCAGTGGTTGATAGACTCTCATAAAGTGACTGCGGAAGATGCTTTGGGTTGGGATAAAGGAATCCGAGACTGGCGACAAACAAACTCACGCAAACAAGCATTATTTGTCTATCCGTTCGGTTTGTTGTGTGATGAAGCGGCAGACAAAGGTGGGGTTGTGTTGTTCGACCGGTGGCAATGATGCATAAAATTGGAGCATTATATCATTCGGTCACTGGCGCTGTTGAGAGCTGGGGTTCGGTGAAGCTACTTATTATGTTTCGAAGTGGAAATGAATGTTTGATATGTATTACCTACCATCGGCGACGTGCTCGTTATTGGCACTTTGATTATCGTTGAATGGAGTTGACATTTTTTTTTGTGATACTCTTCATATCTGTATGATGAGTAGATAGGATTTTGATGGTTGTTCTGAAGTGAGTTGAGAACGGTAGTTGAGATGACACCGTGGAAAATTTATTTGGGGAATGCAACTGCAAATGCGAGAATATGTTATTTCATGGTATCTTATGATGTAATCAAGTTGATTTTGATTTCCTACAATGTATGCTCTTCTTTTGGACAGATATTTCGTGAAAAACCAATTGGTAGCAAGAAGTATTATAACGATTGTTCAATAAAAAAATAGAATGATTTCAATACCTTTTTGTAATTAAATTAAAAGAGCGTACATTTTTTCTCTTCAAGAGAATTGCTCTCTGCACTCCCTAGAATTGGGTCCCTAGTGCAATCGAAGATGCAGCAAGTACTCCGCGAGCGTGTTGTACGAAACGCATGGTCATCATGGAAAAAAGTTTACGGTAGACCACTTTCAGACGAAAACGTGCCCGTGAATACAGTTTACCGGATCCTGGCATCCCTGAGCGAGAAGCGGAAGGCCAGTAGCAGCCGTCTGGCGAAAATAGTTACGAAGAAGAAGAAGGAAGCGTTGAAAAAGCTGTTCGACAACTAGGACGGAAAGAGTTTTCATAACGCCGGCCGAAAAATCACTGCTCCCATACCTTTATTCACCGAATCCTCATTCATGGAGGACATCATCTGTCGGAAGAAGACTCGGTCTCCCGAGTACGCGGACGAGCAGATAGCGACCGTGAAATCACAGTGCCGGTGGATGGCGAAGAAACACCGCAGGAAGTCGTTCGGGCTGGACGACGGAAGTTACTTTCCGCTCACATTCCAGGAAATGACAATTACTATTCCAGCGACAAGTCGGCCACCCCAAGTAAAATATAAGTTTGAGCATAAATTTGAAAAAAATTATGCTGTACATCGCCATATCGGACAGAGGGATTTCAAAGCAGTGGTGCAAGTGGAGCGGTCTGGCCATCAATCAACAAGTGTACCAGGAGTAGTGTCTTGAGAAAATTCTTCTGCCGTTCTTAAAGGAGCATCATGGGAAGTACGTCTTATGGCCGGACAAGGCGTCTTCCCATTACGGTGAAGAACGTACGGGTGTTCGGAATGAGAGGCGATGATGTGATCGGAAGCGAGTCAGTGGAATTCAATCATCCAAACTAACAACTTGTTCTTAAATCGAGGTAGCTTAAACAAACAACGGAGAGAAGTATAGCAGAGTAATGCCGTGGTCCGATTGTCTTGAGGATTCTCGTCACCGTAGTTAGTGGGAAGAGTTTGAAACCACCAAGCAACAGCTGTGGCTAGCCGACAAGGCAAATACCCATCTTACATGGTTGTCGATCAAACCACTGAGGCAGTTGGCCCACACCAACATTTCACAAGAGGTCGTCGTGGCCTCGATGCCAGTCCGACCTTCTCCATTTTGAGCGATGCTGAAGTCCAAATGCCGCATGGTACGCAGTCGTGAATTTTTAGTAAGAGAACACGACGTAGGCCTCACCGACGCCAACTTGACATGTCACCAATATCGCATGCCTTAATACTCCCAACAAACACCGTCGTCAACTTTACGTAGTCTTCGCGGCTACCGGCTATACGCCAAAGCCCTTGCCAGTAACGATAATCTGCCACCAGCACTCTCACCCTAGCAGCCGCCATTGGACAGATTGATAAATTGTTGATAAATTTGCTGATTCAACCGTGAGTATTTGGTAACGTACAGGTTCCCCTACTCCGACAGCTAAGCCGACGTCCGTACGTCTTGAGACCTGGAATCAAAAAGAGGTCTTGAGTACCCACCGCGGAATCTGCCGTTGGCTCAAGACCAGTAGCCTGAGGTTTTTTGTATCACAAAATCGAAAGACTCGTTGCATGTAATTAATGTATAGCATGAATATAATGGGTCCTAATACACTCCCTTGTGGTACAAAAGGGCTGGCTGAAAAAGAATCATTAGAAACATTCCGTTTTTTCCTCTGCTCGGCACTTAAATCACTGCGACTGGTAATTTGATATATTGTAGTATATCCCGCATCCATTGTTTAGTGCATGTCGAGTTACATCATATTGATAAATGATGAAGTATTCGGTGTTGTTACAGTTGTCATAGTTTGTTTTGTTGGGAATGATTATGGTTTTACCGAAAGCTACCGTATTTTAAACCCTTTGAAGAGTGAGAACACTCTTCAAAGGGCGCGCACCTTTGTCATTCAAAACTGGATTCATTGCAAAGAAAACAAACAACGGCTCCGATACTGACCATGCATCAGAACCCTAGTCCTAACTAATTCAAACTATAGATCATCAAATAGAAAATAAGAATTTACATATATGATGGCTAACAATGTTTTCCTTATTCAAAGCTCATCCTCGGTGGCTCAAATCGAATATTGTCACTTTTCACAAGACATTAAATCTAATAAAGACTAAGATATGTTCCTTTGACTACAAAAAAAATACAAATATTTTTCCTAGTTTGAACCAATTCGGACTAGGGATCGTTGGTAGATTTGATACCCCGCAACGCACTACAAAAAAGTGATCTACCAACGTTACGGGTTGTTGCCCGTTAGTTCTGTTCGGCAAATAGCTTTCAAACCATCTTAATGCAAAACCTGAAAATCCAAACCGATTGTTTATTTATGAAAAAAAAAAATCATCTTGCTAATATTAAATTTAATACCATTTCACGAGAATGACCTTCCCTTTTTCCCCTTTTTTTTCTTGTGATCAAATTATTAATTTTTAAAGACATAGAAAAAAAAATTTTTTGACAAGCGTGTTAAATTTCCCCTCGTTTATTTAAAAAACCATAGGAGGCGTAAACAACGAAATTGTAATCTTTCATGTGCCATACAAAAATGCTTGCAATCTTTGATATAAAAGACTATATTCTGGCGTTATCTGGCTTCAATTAACATGGAATATCCCATTACATTCTTCCAAATCTATCATTCCCTTTATGTGCATTAGACAAGAAAATACAATGTTTCTTTTTATCTGTGGACGTTAATAGCAAGTTCTTCAATGTTATCTACAGTTTGCACCTTGCGGATCCCGAGCATCACCTGCAACATCTTCGCAAAATTATATATTACTTTCATGTTTCCAAAAACAAAACTCTCAACAGGCACATAATACAAAAAAGCTACTGTAAAACAAATATAATGTTACAATGGGTACCGTAAATAAATATACATTTGACACATAGATTCAACAAGAGAATGCCTCACAACTTTTTGACTATCTGATATTTTCTCTTCGGAACGGCCATTCCGTAGGGCCCGTTTTTTTAAACGCTATGGAAAATCTACAACCAGACTTCTGAAAAACTCAGGGTGTGGGGCTTTGAGCCTTGGACCCTCCCAGGAACCACCTTTCGGTATTACTACGGAGAGGTAGCTATTGTGCTTGTTAAACAAACACTATGTCTAACTACTTAGGGCTTCAGTAGTTAGGTGGTCCCCGCTCCCTACCGCTGGTCGTTTCGCCATTTCTTTTGAATATCAAGGACAATCTGGGAGGCTGCTATGCATACCGCCTCCAAGATGTCCCGGTCTTGGCACATCCTCTGGACCAAATTTTCCAGAGTCGTGTCGTGAACGTTTATGGCTATCATGCTATCATCATCTCGTACCGCCGAAGCGAGGACATGCAAAGAACACATGTTCCGCGGTTTCCTCAACTCCCGCGCACTCGGTACATGTGGTGGGCTGTGCATGCTCATATTTGTGCAGATATTGGCTAAAACAGCCGTGACCTGATATTAAGTAGAAGTTCACTTCACCGTGTCACCAACGCACCCGGTTAACTCCGATATTATCCGGTGGGTCCACCGACCTTTAGTGGAGTTGTACCATTTCCTTTGCCACTTAACCCTAGATGCGGCTATAGTGGTCATCCGAATACCTCTTGTTCTACGTTGTTTGAAGCACTCTACGTCCTCTTTTATGACAAAAGCATCATCCCCGCTAGGACGCACACCGGTCGCGTGATAACATTCGGTATGCATTAACCACTCTCAGTCAAAAAAGCCTGTGTGTACTCTCGAGCTGACTTAGGTAGCTCTTGGTACTCAAGGCGGTGATCCATGCCGGCCCGCCGTACCTAAGTATGGACAGGGTGACGCTGGCCAGGAGTTTAAGCTTACTGCCCTTGCACCGCCGAGCTATTCGACATCATGCGGGATAATGCCGATTTATCCATAAAGGCTTTCTTGCAAGCGTAATCGACGCGGCTGACAAAGGACGGCTTATCGTCGATCATAACCCCAAGATACATCAAGAACCTCTTCGGTTCTACTGTGCTCCGTTTTCCGATTATTCACCACCGTGACCTCAGTCTTCTAGTGGGTTAGCTCCAGTTGCCTGGAGCTCATCCATCTCTCTATAATGCCGATGGAGTGCGAGGCCGTTAACTCGACCTCTACGATGGATTCATCACATATCTCCAGGGTGATGTCGTCCGTGATCCCGACAATCTTCACCCCGTCCGGAAACTCAAGCCGTAGTACCTCATTGTACATCGTGTTCCATAACACCGGACCCACGTTTCTGGCCTTCCTCTGTGTTGTTTTCCAGTACGCAATTCTGGGAGTGGGGCCTGGAGTGATAAAAGTGTATAGATCAATACCGTTGCAACAAAGGTATAAAATTTTATGAAATCTATCAAAGCGGGTCATTTTCCACCAATTCGTGATTTTAATCTGCATCAGATCTGTAGATCAGGGTTTTTTTTTTCTAAATATGTACATGGCTTCTCGAAGCCACACGGGACCTATTCTGGAATGACCGGTCCAAGGGCAACTCACCAGATGGACACAAAACGTTGAGAAATATCCTACTGCTTCATGAATGTTGATACCCATATTGGCAAGGTTTCCTTCTAACTATGGTCATGGCGATTGGAGGCCCGACACAAAATCTGTTCCAGAGTAACCGTTCGAAAGAAAAAACATCAGATGATCACAAAACGTTGAGAAACAGCCTTCTGGAGCAATTTCATGAATTTTGATATTGCTGTGGTTTCCTTCTAAATATGTACACGCTAAGCTCAGTTTACCCATAATCGCAAAAAAGTGCACATACTCATTTATGGGTAAAGTTGACTTTACCCATGTTTGATTAAATTTGTATGGGAAAAAATACTCAAATATGGGTATGTGCACATTTGGCGATTATGGGTATTCTTCACCCATATGTATGATGTATGATGTATGATATATACTACCACCCATTGTAGCACGGAAACTAAGTCCGACAGCAGTGAGCTCTCCTCGCTGTTAGACTTGATCAAGCTTTAATAACCACTGATTATCCTAATCATGCCATTGTATGAAGGGCCAAAAAGGGGTTGGGTAGATCGATAGGCAACATCACTTATACGTATCCACAGGGATATAAAGAATCTCCTTCCAACAACAAGATTGGACAATTGGTCAAAAGAGCAAGCTATCTAACATGAGGATGCCCCAATGGGCGGGGAGAAGAGCCCGCCCTCTATTCACAAACTGTTAACAATTGGGAGTTGGCATTTCCACTCTCCCCATCCAGAGTGCTTCAATCGGGTGCCCTGATGGTCCCTCCCATTCCCATGAAATATTTATATAATAGTGTATGTATTTATGTAAATGAGAAATACTGTAATAACTCGGTATCTATTATTTATGATCTCCCTTTGGTGGATCCTGAAATGTAAGAAATGTTGTAAAGTGTTAAAGTGTAGAGTTCTGTGGTTTCACGCTCATGCACGTTTTTGTTTGTTTTCAGCGATAGCAGCAATTTCCCAAAATCTTGATTTGAGGTATCCTAAAAAAGTTTGTTAAATTATACAAAAATAACATATATACATTTTAATTTACTGTTGCCATGGTCACTATTTGCTGCTTGATGTGGATTTTATAACAGCAATACGCTTTTATTTTTGCTGGCCATATAATTATTGCTCCTGTGTAAGGGAGTTAAAGACAAATGGGAAAAACAACAAACAACAACAACAAAAAACAACAAGAAATTTTTAAATCATCTAAAAAGTAAAATCAATAAAACAATTTCATCAAATATAATGATATTGTGAGTTATGATACAGACACATCAGACACTATCCAAATGGCAAACAGCTCAGATTTGGAAAAAGGTCCATTTGCAAACAAATTTAAAAATACATTAGCTAATAAGTGCAAAAGCCTACCATAGATTCCGTCGCAGCTTCTTTTGTTCAACTAGACACTTCTAGATCATAATGATAATTGGACATATAAGACATAATAATTAAAAGTATATATAACCTATTAGGAGAAATTATTAAAAAAAAAAATGTTAAAATATAAATCCCAAAAACACCAGTAATGATAAAAATGATAATGATGGTGATAAAGAAGATTGATAATGGTTATGAATAAACAATGTCCTTTATGATAATATATAGTCGAGGGATATTATAATATGAACTGAAAATTACATCTGTGCCGACTGCTGTTTTGTTGCAATTGTAGACAAACTTCCGCATCCATTATGAACCAGAAAATATAGACAATGTATGACTGCCATGAGAAAAAAAAAATTAATTTTAAATGTTAAATTATTTTTTAATACCTGATGACCTGGTAAACCTGAAAGATATGATAATGGAAAATTATGACATGATTTACCGGTCGCACCCCCTCACTTCGCTATTGTCAGATTGACAACATTGCCCAGGCTACGCCAACCAGCGTCTCCATGTTTTAGCTGGCAGTCTTTTGTGATCATATGACTCGTGGAGGCGTGAGGTAGGAACTTGTGAGGACCAGAGGTCGGTCGCACCCTCCTGCCAAGTTGTCAACTCACCATTTGTAGCCCGGGTATTCTTCACCCATATTTGGGTAAACTGGTCTTAGCGTGTATATGGTCACTATAGGTCCCATGGGAACCTATTACAAACCATTCCGAGGATATGTAGGCGTATGGCCTACAAAGGAATAGAAATAGTTTTTAAGCGTTATTCCAAAGATTGTGACATCCATTCCCGGAAATTTCAATTGATATTCCCAAATAGTGTCTCCGTACTGGACCACAGCCCAAAAACCCCGGGAACCAGATGGATTCAATCGGACATCGCATATACTATGGCAGTCAAAACAGCTTCTGAATTATTTGAAAATTCAAACTATTTTAGGATTTTCTATACCCTCTAATTTGGAAACTCAGTATCCTTTATGACTGTAGCTGTGTACACACAGCAAAAAATAATTAATTTTACATGTTGTGTAAATGGCGAGCATTATAAAAACACATCGCTTAAAACTATGATTAGCTTGAATTTTCAGCTTAAAATCATGCACACAATAAGAGCATGTTAAACCTCTCAAATTTACACGATTATTTGATTAATTTTCAGTTGATGTGTAATTTTTTTCAAAGAGAGTGAAATTTAAACGAAAAATACCCAATTTTCAACGACATCACCTATAGAATTCAATGCTCGTGTAAATTTATACAAACCTGCACCAAAAATCCAATATGGCCGGCATATAAACTCAGTTTTAGTTTCCAACCGTCGGCTTTTAGCGTGTGTCGTTTCCGTGAATCAGAAAATGTCCGAAATAATCCGGTGTAAGTGTTGCGATATCGGATTGAGAAGCACTTTTTTCAAATCAAATTTCGAGCTTTAACTTGTTCATCACTTGTTTGTTACTTACGGTATAAATTTAGATCTAATTAGACCTGCTCTATAGGTATACGTGTTTGACGTGTTGGTTTTGTGGCATATTCTGCTACAATTACATATTTGCCTAATTGCTTGATACATCATCACCATAAATGTTTTAAAATGTGTCATAGTAACAGGTCCCAGTCTGTATCACAAGCAATCTAATTTCTGCTACTTTACAATGAGACATTGAAATCTGCACGCAGTATTATAAACTGTAATTAGAAATTAGAAATCTGCGGATTACTTTCCAAAGTACTTTATGCAACTTCAATGGTTCGAACATATATAATTTAGGGGTGCGGTGGCAACACAATAATATAGGGAAGAATAACCGACTGTTCATGATGTTACTCCATTTCATTACTGAAAGTTTCATCCCCAATACCAACAAATATTTTTATATTTTTTAAAAACAAGTTTCAGGAAGGAAGCAATAAATATTTAATTTTAAATGAGCATTTAAATATGCTAGTTCAGTTTCAAGCCACTCGTGCAAAATTCAATCGATCTTCAATTTTACATGCATTGATAATTACAGGCATGTAAATATGAAAACTAATTGAATATAACATTAATTTGCATGCTCCTTTTGTGTGCATGTATATTCATTGAAAATTACAAAATAATTTTAACTGTGCAGTTGTGTGTAGCAGTGTACAGTACACGAGCTTAAACAATGTCCGAAATTGTTGAAATTCGTTTTTTAGTATTTCGTTTGACCACCTTTGCCATCCAGAAGAGCCTTCAAACGTCGGGGCATCGATTCCACCAGCTTTCTGGTCACCGTTGCTGGAATACTATTCCAAATCTCCTGACGCGCCAGTTTGAGACCCTTTTTGTTCCTTGCGTTTGATTTATTGGTGTTATTTAATCGGTGCTTAACCTCCCACCACAAAAGCTTAATGGAGTTCAAATCCGGTGACTGCGGAGGGGTTTTCAGTTGCTTAGGAACGCAAAGTTAAAATTATTTTGTAATTTCCAATTTATTTTCATGCACATAAAAAGAGCATGCAAATAATTTCAAAATCACATGAAGCTTGAAATGTATACGACTTGAAAATCAAATGCTGTAATATTTGCTCGGTTAAATTTTACATGACCTACAGATGCTCGCACCGTTGATTATTACATCCATATGTATTTTTTCACGTGAGAGCGGACGAGATAAAATGAGAGAGAAAGAGAGAGATTATTCGCTTATTGATTACCCCAACCAATAATTTGATTATCGAAATGAGAAGATTCAGGCTGAGGCGATGGGTTAATCCGTATAAGTATCAGTGAACAGATCAAACACAATCGATTCTGAAGCAGCAATAACATCTGTTTCACACGCCTCGGAAATTGTTACTTCAATTACTATTCAACAAATAACCGAGAGTAAACTGCCTTAGATGTTTTCAAAATGTGCTCTTTTGTCCTCTGCTCTTGAACGCTGAATGACAGCTAAACGGGAAAAGCAGCTCGGAAGGTTACTCGAAAAAAAAATCAATGTAAGAAGGTTTATATTTACACGAGCATGTAAATTCATATGCATTAGAAAACGTGTTCAGTGTGATCTATTATCCTTGCAACGTGTACTAATGTATGATGCGATGAAAATACAAGTATTTTTCAATGTTTATCAATGCTCCAGATATGTGCATGAATGTGTATTTAAAATTCAACAAAGCAATCGATTAAATTGATATATTTTCACCATTTGTACGTTTTACATCACATGTAATTTTCATAATTTTTTGCTGTGCACTGTAAAACAACCACTATCGTACAACGTGCGACGTGTGTTTTGGATCATTGTCCTGCTGAAAGTAATAATCACGCGGTAGTTCCAATTTTTACACGGAAGGTTGAAGATTGAAGTATGTTCAAAAAGCCCATTTTGTCCATCGTGGTGTCGATAATCTCCATAGCACCCACACCACTGGCCGCCGTTGAACCCCACAGCATGACGTGTTGAGAGTTAGGCTTAAAGTCTTGACCTCCTACGTCGAATTCGGTTCTCTCCAAACCATCTGTTTTCCATCGGATCCAAATAGATTAATTTTCGTCTCGTCGGTAAAAACCATCTTGTTCCAAAACTCCAAAGGCTTGTTAATATGCTCCTTCGCCAAATCCAGTCACTTTTTAATATTTGCTTTTGAAAGAAAAGCCCTTCCCCTCAGATTATGTCTGTAAGCCACACGCCGGATGGTTTGAGACGGATCTCCCGATATTGTCAGCTACCACGTTGGCCAATTTTGGAATACTTGCCTTAAGTTATTTTCTTATTGTTTGCACGATTCCTCGTTCGTCAACTGTGGTCAAGATCCGCTTTGCAACCTCTCAGATCGGTTTCAATATTGTTTTTGCACTGATCGATCAATAATAACGAATTGTACATATGTTTTGTAAATCTTATTAATAATATTTTGTATTTTGTTGGTCAAAGAGTTAAATTACGAATAAAATTAAATTTTCCTTATCCTATATTATCCCTTTCCTTGGTGTCAGATGCCCTCTTTCCCAAAAAAAAATGTAAATATTAGTTTTAAAAATTTGAATTCAAATTGTGAACTCCATTGAATCAACTCCACCAAACAACCACTTGTACCAACCTTTCATTTGACGTTGTTTAAACGTCACCATACAATGGATCCCGAAACTGTGTGCATCCATCGACAAGATAAAAACCTTATGCAGCGATGGATCCGGTCTTATACTACGCTAGGCCGTGCTAGGCAGTATTAGGAGACGGACAAATCGCTAGAACTAGAAACAAGCAATAGGTAGTATAAGAGCACGATCGGTTGCATAACCTTTTGTCAGTCAAGGGGATTTCCCCCCTTGCCTATCCTGCATAGGGTAGTATGACAAAGGGTTATGTGCCTGATCGTATACTACCGTTCAAATGCCCTCCGCTCGTTTTCAAACTTACATCTATTCAATTTCAAAGCCTCCCGTTCCCTTACGGATTTATCAATACACTTTCTCTTCATGTCTATTTGTTCTAGCAATAAAATTACTGTCCGCTCCTAGCGCTTTGCATGGAGATGATAAATTATCTGCTTCTGAAAAAAACTTCATCAAAGAGGGGAGATCTTTTGGAGGAAAACAAACCATCATTCCTCTGCACGTGCTAGAAAGGGAAAGGTGATTAAACGTCAAAAAGCCTTATAGTTCTGGCATCACAGCGACGCTGATCGTCCACTTCAGTCACCAGGTGCGCTGCAAAATTATACCACGTGGTCCTGTGTCGGTAAAGTTGATTCGTCCCGCCGAGAATAAGCGAGAGACCGGCGCATCTGCATCATCGTCGAATCCGAGAAGCGTCGGAGTCCGACAGCAAGAGACCAGCGCATCATCTTCGCAAAAGCAATTAATCAAACGGCGCCGAGAATCGACGCTCGCTCTTCGCCTATACCAGCAACCCGAGTAAAAGTAGGTGATTATATCTTCTCTCCTCTCTTTTCCAATTTGTTCCTTTTTATTATACGAGGAAAAATAAATTGCTGTTATTAGTTTGTAAAATTGTCGATGTTACACGCGCTGATTGCCAATTCGGACGAACTGATATTCCATTATGAGAATGGAAAAAAGGTTAAAGTACACATTTTTCATGCCCAGGATCACATCTGCTATGTGCGAACATACGATATCCCACCGGAGATACCCGACCAGGAGATCGTTACGGTTCCGTCAAAGTAAGGACACGTGAAACGCATCGTTCGGGAGAAGTTTCCGGCGGAGTTGGGCATTCGCGCCTACACTAGTGTCCGTGGCGTGTACATGGATGTGAAGCAGGATACCCGGATAAAAATAACCAAACAATTACAATACAATATTATAAAATAACATTAAAATCTATATCCGACCATGAATCTTATTGTTCAAGAATCAAATGGTGGAAAAATGCATAATGTCATTACAATAGATCTACAATTCACTCCTTGGATATGCTTGGATTTTCAACAATTGTGAAAAAAGCAACGAATAGTAATTGGTTCAAATTTGTTCGGAAAATAAAGATTTTTTCTATAGTTAAGACATATAACAACCCCCCTTTTCTATTGTCGATGTCTCAGTTTACATTAGATTCTATTGTGGTAACAATAGCTCCTATTGTCATCTTATCGTTGTGAACAATAATATTAATTTTACATACTATAGATTCTATTGTATGGTTACTATTCATTCAATTGTAAATCTATGAGATGTTTTTATTTGGGTATCCCGTCATCCCTGCATTTCACTAACGGGAAGGAAACATTTATTACGAAGGCAACAAGGACAAATGCTTCATCTGCAAAGAAATGGAACACCTGATCGCTTCTTGTCCCAAGCGGTATGCAAAGGAACAAAGCAGTAGATTGAAGCAAACGTACGGATCTGCAGTAACCGGAGTCACAGCCAACGTAGGATCAGAAGCTGAAGGTGAGAACGAATGGGAAACGCTAGGGGTGCTGAAAGATAAAATGGCGGAATCTGTCATGATGCCAGTGGACACCGAAATCAGCAACGCTGAAAAGAAGGAGATGAGAGAATTTATACGAAATATCCCATTATTTTCTGCAAATTGTAGCATTCCGTTTATGTGCATTAAAGAGTGTTCCGATCGAAATTTGGTTAAACAATAATGTGTGTGAGTCGATCAAAGTTTTAATTAATAAGTCAAATTCTTTTTCTTTTTCAAGTTCAGTTAATACAGAATACAGGAGAAATATTCAGCTAAGCTTCCTTTTTACCGAATGTGAATTGCCGGGTCTTTCGTTTGACACCTGCCAAAAGATTTTCTACAGTCTCCTTGTCCACTTTACTCGCCGCAGAACGCCAGTTAGCCTTGGACTGTTTCTCACTCACAACAACTTTTTGAGTCTTCTTAAAGTTCCGCTTGACGGTGGCCCAATAATGATTGATTGGGTGAAGCTCTGGCGTATTGGAAGGGTTCTTGTCCTTAGGCACCACTTGAACGTTGTTAGCAGCATACCACTCCATGGTCTTTTTCCGTTATGCCAAGATGCCAAATCCAGCCAAAATAAAACGGAACAATTGGAACAAAGGAAAAGCAGTAGACGTTTTTGTAGGCGCTCGCTCAGATAAATTTCCTGGTTGACGGTTCCGGCCTTAATGTAAACATTGCTCTTCAAGCCACAGGTACAGGTAGCCTGCCACACCAGATATTTCTTCGCGAACTTTGACAGTTTAATGTGCTTGAAAATATCTGCCACCTTTCTCCGTCCGGTTGTCGTATAAAATTTCTATCCATGAAGCTGTCTAAAGTCTGCATTGACGTAAGTTTCATCGTCTGTTACCACGCAATCAAACTTCGTCAGCCGTTGTGTACATCTTTCGTGATCGTGCTTTGGCCGACGTGTTTTGCTTATCGTCCCGATTTGGAGTCACCACTTTCTTGAAAGTCGACTGTCCAGCTCCAGTCCACTTTTTAGCTCTATCAGCTGTTGAAGGCGCCACTCCCAGCTTCTTAGTGACATCTCGGTCGGAGAGGTTGGGGCTCCGCTCGAAACAGCGGGCAACGCTTTTTATTGTCGCTGTGGCCCCGGCTTTCGATTCCCCCCCGATCCAGCTTTCCTGGCAGTCGACAAACGTTCACCGAACATTTTTAATACGTTGGCGTGAGAGTAGTTTTGAGTTTCGCCAAGCACGTGCAAAATTTCGATGCGTTGCTTCTCTTCTTTCGACGACATTTTAAAACTGAAGTGCTAATCTCAAAATCAAAACAGAGACATGATGCTACACGCACACATCTTCAAAATGAGGGGTGTGTGCAGGGATGCCAGATATTGTTTTCAAATGTCTGTGATAAAAATTTGAAATGTCTGGGAATGCCTATAAAAGTCTGTAATTTTTTTTTTTTTTTTGAAAATTAGACTTCTTTCAACGAACAGACGTAATAAGAGAGCAAGTTATGTCATTATCGCTATTTGTGTGATTATGTAAACATGTCTGCATCTATTTCTTGGATTGTATGCAATCTTACACAATTGTTTCATATTTTTAAAGTGATCCTGAAGCTTGAAGCACTCGCATAGATCAAACAATTTTCTATAATTTTTTTTTCCCCTGTAACGCTCTTTCCACTTGTGTATTTTAAAATCAAAATTAAGTTTTAATATGATAAATTCAACACACTTTTTTTATTCAACAATAAATATTGATGGTGTGTACCATATTTTAATATGGTGTCATCTTCACTCATGATCATCAATATCATTATGGGCATATGAATGATTTTTGTATAGACAGCTTCTTCGGTTAGTCAGTGATTACCACTTAAATTTCAGTGAAACTCTCTCCTCATCTTCTGCAAGGCTCTGTGCTTTATTCTGGGAAGTTTCCTCCGGAAATTCAGGCAAAATTCCTCAAGAACTTCTTGGCAGCCACTCCTTATTTTCTTCTAAATTCACATTTATGAACCCAACCTTACCTTCCAGAAATATTGGGTAATTTGTTTCCTGAACTTTTTGAACTTCTGATAAGTCCTATCCTGAACTACGAGGAAAGTTTCTGCAAAACTGAGAAAGTGCTCTCCAGAATTTCTTCGAAAATCTTATTAAGTTGTTAGAAGTTTCTTCCTGACTTCTGAGAAGTTCTTTTCTGAACTGCCGAAATACTCTCTTCTGAACATAAGGGGAATATTCTCCTGAACTTCGGAGAAGTTTTTTCCAGAATTTCTAAAAAATTCCTGCTTGAACTACTAGAAAGATCCCCCTTTACTTCTGGAAAGTTTCATCCTGATTTTATCAAAAGAATCTACCATAACTTCTGGGATTTCGTGATCTTCAAGAAGTTCTCATTGAAAAATGCTGGAATGTTCGATTAGGAACTTTAGTGAAGCTCTAGCACTTCTGGGTAGTTCCAACTAAACTTTTGGTCTCTTCGCAACTTCTGAGAAGTCCTCTTGTGAATTTCTGAGGAGCTCTTTACTGATTTTTTTTGAAAAATTCTATCTTGACCTAACAGGTAGTGCCCTCTCTGGTAGGTTTCTTC
This sequence comes from Aedes japonicus, assembly GCA_034211315.2. NCBI lineage: Eukaryota > Metazoa > Arthropoda > Insecta > Diptera > Culicidae > Aedes > Aedes japonicus. Next base: position 32,514 of record JASCZW010014558.1, read on the forward strand.
CTGATATTCGGGAGAGTTTTTTCCTGAGCTTATGCTTTCCAAACTTCTGATTGGTCCCATTCGGAACTGCGAGGAAAATTTTATTCCAAAATTTTTAGGAAAATTCCCTTAAAGTTGATCTTGCAGTTTCTTCCTGAACTTCTGAGATGTCTTCTTCTGAACTTTTGGGAAGGTTTTTCAAGAACTTTGGGGAAGTTTGTTCCGGAAAAATTGGGAAATTCGTGCTCAAATTAGAAGGAAGTACCCCCAATGCTCCTGGAAAGTTTCATTCTTTTCTCTCTAAAGAATTTTGAGAAATCCGTATTCTGAAATGCAGAATTTTTGTCCTCTTGACCATAGGAGAAGTTTTTTTTTCGAGAAAGTCTCTAAATTTCTCAAATATGATTTGTATTGTGGTGAACCTTGATTTTCGTTGTGACTAAATGGCAAAGGATCAATATTACCAACGCTTTGACAATAATTTTTCGCATGGGTTTGAATACCCTAGGAAAGGACCTATACGATACTTATCTCCGGGCCCATTGTGTCTCCAAGTGGCCCACCGCTTTCGTTTCTTCAAGGATTTCTACTTTAAATGATACCTACGATATTTTGAATTATTTCAACAAAGATTCTTACCGTATCTACTATACTGTACAGATCCTCGGACGTTTTAAATCCGAACTTCAGAGAATTCTTCTATTTGAAATTTAAAAATAATTTCAAATGTCTGTAAAAGTCTGCAACAAAAATAAAATGTCTGCTAAATGTCTGCATCGTTAAAAAAGTCTGCGATAAAAATGAAAAGTCTGAAAATTTACTGACATGTCTGTGAATATGGCATCCCTGGGTGTGTGAGATTTGATAATGCACGATGAAAGGAAATGCGTCAAGATAACGCAGAAAATTCGATGTTTCTTTTTATCTGTGTACCCTTATGATGTCTCAATAAATTTTAACAATATTTCGTATAATATAACAAAACGATATCATCCCAAAGTAGCACACGAAACATCTTTTAAATTCAACGCTTAGTTTTCATATTTCATTTTAAAAATTCTCCGGTACCAAAAAATATATTTTGCCACAGTTATGCATATTTCACGTGTCACGCAATATTACACTCAGCGAACAAATCGAGAGAGATTCATAGATATATCGTATGGAAATTTGCCAAAAGATATTATTGCAAAGTTCATACGAGTATCTAATGGAAAGAAGTTCATAGGACGGTGGTATGAAAATTCTCCGCACAGAAATAAAAGTTGTAATCGGTATTCATACCATACACCTCGGGATCCAGAGACGAACCATAATCCCACGAGACTATACACGCTTGATAAGTCATGTAAATTGAAAGTGTATAAGAGGCATGTTTATCTCGACCAATGCAACAATACTCATTTCATACGCATTTAGTATGGACTGAGTCTTGGACCCTTGCTTTGTGGTTAATAGTTCCGATCGGATGAAAATCGTAAGAATAATTTCCTGAGTGTAGATATTTCAATGTCATTGTTCAAATGGGTTGCTGAGATCATTCAAAACAAACATTGGCTTTTGTCGAGACTTGTTTGTCTTTTGCTGTTTATTGTCCTTAGAGCATTATTCTGCTTCTATAGGGACCATTCTATCACCGAACAAGCTGGAAATTTGTCTTGAAATACGTTACGAGTTGAAAAACCTGTTGCTTTGAGGCCGATTTTCCGACTATAATAATTGTAAGCTTGAACAATGTAATCAAGATGGTATAATTCTGTTGGTAAGACATTGACATCTTCTTGCACACAGTAACTTCAGTGTCCTTTTCCCTGATTTTCATCCTTCCTTACTTTGAGTTTGACTTTGAATGCCAGCTGTTGACCCAGATCACTCTCTCTATCCAACCGAATCTCTGCTGCTCTGCATCATCATTCTCTCACACAGCTTCCAGTTAGCACCAGCAGATGTTTCTCCGAGCACCAATGCTGCCGCCAACAGAGATTTGAGCTACTTTCCCTGGTCTCCCTGAGCACGTGAGAGCACATAACGATGTTTTTTTTTTCTGTTCGTTAGTCAGCATCACTTTCTTTTATCAAAAACCTAGACACATTTCCACAGAACGAACGACAGCAATGTTAGACGAAGGGACGGCTGTGTAGGCCCCGCGAAACGCCTCTCCGTGGTGTTCATTTGGAACATCACTTTTGGCGCAAAGATGGAAAGCCGAACACCCCCTCGCTCTCGCCTTCCGTTCATCTTCTCCTCGCTGATAGGAAACAGCAGCATCGCTTCGCAGAACGAAGCATGCAAGTAAGGAAAATGATAGAAATAAAAATATGTACACACATTCCTCCCCAGGTGTGGGTGGGCTGGGTGGTCCACAATGACGACGTCGACATCGACGACGCTGTGCGAGAGAACCGCTTCTGGGTGGTTTGGTTTCAGCAGGCAGGTCACATGAAGACTAGTGGGAGCTGCAGACACTTCGTAACCCATTTACTGAACCAGCGATTTTGTGCGCGAGATATCAAGAACACACACTTACACACATACACGGACACAGGATACGAAATGGATTCCTCTCATAGTTTGCCATACGAACGAAACTTCACTAACGGCAGTGAGCATAACATACGTACGTTTTCCAGCGAATTTCATGTTGCATGTTGCTGATAGGTGTGAGATTACCTAGTGAATGATGATTACGATGTGCGATGGCGTGGTTTAATAGTGAAGCCAGGAACCGTTCAATGGGGTGGGAATGATCTTTGATTGAACCTCAAACTGGGATTTATTATGATAACTTTGAGAGCTTTGCTTAGTTGAATGTTAGCACAGAATCGTTGATGGAACTTAGGGAAAAGGTGTTTCCAGCCAGTCAAAGTTACTCCACCTCACTGACAATATGAAGCAGGTGGATGCGTTCATGTGACTACGAGAGATTACAAAAAAATGGGAGACATTGGATGTGATTTATGAGGAGATGGGTGTTCAACCTTTGTAGAATTTTCGAAACTTTTTATTTCTGAGCAGGGATTCCATTATGAGCTATTATGTTCAGGACTGCTGTAGACATGATGGTTGACTAAAGGTGAAAGATGTTCAAATTCGATAAGCCACAGAACAAAAGTTCATTGATGTTTAATGATCTAGTACAGTTGCATAACCAGTCAGACTATGACACTTGTGCCTGATGCATAGATCGCATCTTCATTCCTAGTTCATAGCTGTAATTTACCACCTATCACAAACTGCGAATGTTGAGTGACGCCTTGGAAACTGAGAATGTAAGTATGGTTGGTAATAAACCAGTAATGATCCTTCGGTCCTGACCATCAGAGGTTGGAGACCTTTCGGCATCAATCTTGTTGATATGATATCCGCTGGGTTGTCATTGGTGCTTAAAGGGCGAACACGAAATTATTGCGACACCGAAAATGTCATGCCAATTTTCTTATAATGTTTAGAATCAAACCAAAATTTTAGGGTAGTTTTATACATATATTTACTTCAAAAATCAAAAGAAAAGTTAATCGATGGAGCCTTGAGTGTAAAATTGAACGCATTTTCGCTTGATGCCCTCCATCAAAGTCTTTACAGTGTCATCCGGTACCAGTTTCTCAGTTTTTTTTTCCATTTTCTTAACATGTCCTTTGTCTTTGACTGTCTTCTTGCTCTTCCGAAGTTCCCGCTTCGTCATTGCCCAGTACTGCTCCACCGGGCGCAGCTCCGGACAGTTTGGCGGATTCATGTCCTTTGGAACAAAATGGACAGAATTGGCCTCATACCACTTCAGGACACTTTTAAAATAGTGACATGATGCCAAATCTGGCCAACATAGCGGAGCTTCGTCGTGCTGCTGCAAGAACGGCAAAAGGCGCTTCTCGAGGCACTCAGATTTGTAGATCTCGCCATTTACTGTGCCGTTTGTCACGAAAGGCTCACTCCTCAGTCCGCAAGAGCAGATGGCCTGCCAAATGAGATATTTGGAGGTGAACTTCGACATTTTCTTCTTCTTAAATTTGTCGTTCACATAGAACTTGCTCTTGCCGGTGAAAAACTCCACCCCGGAATTTGCTTAAAATCGGCTTTTATATACGTTTCGTCGTCCATCACACAGCAGCCATATTTTGTCAGCATCTTCTCGTAGAGCTTCCAGTGCCCGAGTTTTAGCCGTCGATTGTTGCCGCTCATCGCGGTTTGGGAAGTTCTGTACCTTGTATGTATGTAGTCCAGCTCTCTTCTTTGCATTCTGGACGTAGCTCTGCGACATGCCGATCTTTTTAGCCAAATCAACGGCTTGAGACGTTGGGATTTGCTTTAATCATCCGCTTCACCTTTCCCTCCGTCTTTTTGTTCTCCGGTCCCGGTTTTCTTCCAGCTCCTTTGCCGTGGTCCAACGTCAACCGCTCCTAGAACCGCTTCAACACTCTGGAGATGGTTGAATGGTGAATGTTCAACATTTTTCCCAACTGCCGGTGCGACAAGTCAGGAAATTCCAGGTGTTTGGAAAGAATTTGTTCTCTCGACTCACGTTGGTTCACCTCCATTTTCATTGAATCGAAAAACACGACTTCGAGTTTGACAGCATGTGAACAATACACATCAATGAGAAAGTGTGCAAAATTTGGTTGATTTTTACCCAATGGTAAAAAAGTTATGCCCTGTTGAATGTGCCGCAATAATTTCGTGTTCGCCCTTTAAGAGTGTCGATTAACCAGTCTGTGCGACATTTATGTCGAAGATGTTGTCAAATAAATAAATAATTAAATAAACTACAGTGAAGTTCCAAGAACTTCAGAAAAGTCCCGCGAATTAAATTAAAAGCGATAAACCTGGGAGAATCCCAACTAATCTCATAAATTGTAGAAATCTTTGATTAGAATGTCAGAAGCAGATTATTTCTCATCGCAACGTGAAACTCTAGAAGTGGACAGTAATTTATTGCTAGAACGAAAAGAAATGAACAGGAAGTATTGATAGTTCCGTATTGGGTAACATCAGGCTTTGATTTTCAATTGCTTTCAATTTCAAAGCCTGCAGCTACCCTATACGGAACTATAAATACTTTCTCGATCATATATCGTTACTCCGCGTATGGGAGAATACAAAAAACAACAATCAAAGTGTAGAAAACTACCTAAATAGAATATAATTTCGGAAACCTCACTAGAACTTCAGGATAGTCTTTAGAATTTGAAAAAAATGTTCAGAGAACTTCGAAAAAGTTCTGAAACTTCTGGAAGCTCTTATTGAAGTCCACAGATCTTCAGGGAAGCCTCGATACTTTCCGAAAAATTCATTAAAGTGAAGATTTTCAGTGAAGTTCGAAGAACTTCAACTAAGTCCCGAGATATTCAAACAAGTCTCGAGAATTTAAACGCAACCCAGGAAACTTCTTAAAAGTCTATAAAATGTCAAGAAAGTGCCGAAAAAAACAAAAAAATCGTAATGTCTTCAGTGGAGCTCCAAAAACATCAGGGATGTCTCTTGAATTACAAAGAAAATGAAAGAGGAAAGTCTAAAAAATTTATGTGAAACCTGATTCCCAGAAAATTTCAGCAAACTTCAGAGAACCTCAGTGAAGGCTTGAGAACTTAAGTAAAGTTTCAAAGCTTCAAGGATATCCTAACAGTTTCAGATAACTCTCTAGAATTTCAGAAAACTCCCTTAAACTTTAGATAACTCTCAAGAAATTCAGAGAAAAAGGTTAAGCTCATAAAAGGGGCTAAGGAAACCGAGGACTTGATGGAAACCACAGCCACGAGCACCATATATCAATTGTATTAAGTTGCCTACCCTGTCCCTTACAAACAATAATGTGGCCCATTAACCGCGAGCCAGTCAGGAAAGCACATTATTGCAAATAACAAATTGGAATTTCAGCTCCGCAAAGTGTTACACACATTTGAGCCTCATAATTAAACGAACAAATTTAAAAGAAATCAGAAAAAAACTTAAGGGAAGTCCCGAGAATTTCAGAGAAGTTGCGAGAACTCTCAAACAGTTTCCGAAGACTTTCCAAGAACTTCAGAGTAGTCCACAAAACACCAGAGGTGCTCGAAATTAAAGAAAAATCCTCAAAAACTTCAGAGAAGTCCTCAGGAATTTCAGAGAAAAGTCTCAACAACTTGAGCAATATTAGGAGCATTCAGAAGGTTTTGAAAACTTCCAAGAA